>CAMRHE010000776.1:0-140000 GCA_947044405.1 Leptodactylus fallax
AGTGACAGAGACAGAGAGCAGCAGCCATCTTGGCAAGTGTTGTATTGAACTGGTGTGGAGATTTTTTCTGTACAGCTAAGCTGTATCTTGGTCCAGAGACAAACAGAGTGTAAAGAGACAACAGGACTAGTGAGTCCACGTGAAAGGAACTGTGCTCAGTGGCTGATCAGTGAGACTGACATTGTGACTGTGTATATGGATACCACAGATAGAGACTCGCAGTGCTGTTGATGTACTGGACGGCACCTGCTAAATCCCGGCTTACATCCCAGCTCAGTGTATGGATTCGGCAGGACTGTCAGTGTGCTGAGTGGAATCTGCTGTTGGATTACATTGCATTCAGTTGGTTTCCCTGTCTGTTAAAGAGGACTTCATTTCTCCCAAGATCCTGATAACCGTGAGGAGAGAGCGCTTCACTATAAAAGAAAGGACCGACTTTGGGCCCCACCGCGCGCTTCTACGGACTGTAAGCGGTCCACCTGGACCACTGGGGTACAAGAACTGCTCTGAGATATTCAAAGGAAGGAAAGAGGGGGCTCGCCAGCCTTCTGTAACCCTGATCGGACTCTCCGTGACCAGTTTGTCCTGGGGATACGTGACGGCAGTTTAACTGTGACTATGCAGGATTTTATACGACGAGAGACTGATGCTAAATTCCATGATGTACAGGTAGAGGCCATCTCCCGTGCCAATAGTATGGTCCCGAGGCCGCAGACCGCAGTTGGAGTTACTTTGTCACAGGGGGCTAGTTCTGGCTCAGAGACAGTAGAAAAAGGGACGGTTAAAGAAATTCTCACAGTAATGCAGAAACTGCAAGAGCAAATGGAACACTTGCACACCCGTTGTGATGAACATTCTATGAAAATTGCAGACTTCCAGAAGACTGGAGATGAAAGGGTGAGCCATCCACACCCAGCAAGTCAGAATCACCCACCACCCCGCTGGAGGGATGAGGATAGGACCTACCGAAGGGGTCCAAATCATTTAGTGCAGTGCTCAGGAGAAATCGAAGGGGCTTACCGAAGGGGCCCAAACAGATGGCCAGAACGATGGGAGATACGCTGCTGGGAGTGTGGACGGATGGGCCACGTTGCTGCTAGATGTCCAGAGCAGCGACAAACTTATGAGAGACCGCCGTTAAACTGAAGTCCCCTGCTGCTGTAGGGCGTGTAGTAGGGGAGACTGACAAGAAGACTATGTGGGGAGAATGCCCTGATGATGACCTGATCGCTGCAAGTCCTGTCATACAGGTGGAAATGGAGGGTATTCCGGTTACCGGGATGATTGACACGGGTTCCCAAGTAACGACCTTGAGTAGAGACTGTTATGAACGGTACTTCCGGCAACATGTGAAATATGATCCCCATACATTCGTACGAGTGGTCGCAGCTAACCAGTTACCAGTTCCGGTCGTGGGAATGGCCTGGATGAATGTTCGGGTATGTGGCCAAGATCTAGGTAGGAAAGGCATTGTGGTGGTACAGGAGTCACATGAAGTAAAGGTCCCTGTCATTTTGGGGATGAATGTGTTAAAAGAATTAGATCAGATCCTCTTTGAAAAGAAAAGTCACGGTTATTGGAAAGAAACCACCACCCATCGGCCTACTCAAACAGCTTTCCAGCGGCTGATCCGGACATGTGGCTTACAGAAAAGTTCGGATGCACAGCGTCCTCTGGCTCGAATTTCAGTTCCTTTGCATACAAAAGTTACACTGCCACCCAGTCGGGAGACAATAGTGTCCATGCCCGTAGGCACCTGTCGGAAACTAGAGGGCATAGCTGTGTTGGTAGAACCACTGCAGGCAGCCGAAGGAGGTGTTGATCCGCTTGTGGCCCGTTCCTTGGCAATAGTTCGCAATGGAAGAGTACCACTTCGATGTGTAAACACTCAGGACCAGAGTGTGGACCTGACCCCAGGGAGGCTGCTGGCTAACATCTATGTGACTCCGGAGGAAGTAAGGAAAGTAACTCCAATGCAGCTGAAGCCGACTGAAAGGGATGAGTGGACCGTAACTGTGTCCATGGGAGAAGATGAGGAACCCACCTCTGAATGGAATGGCCGTGCAATTCGAGAACAGATGAAGATGGATGCAAGTTCATGTTCTCTGGAATGGGTGCAGAAGGTAGATGAGCTGTTGTGGGAGAACCGAGCCACCTTTGCACGGTATGCTGAAGATTTTGGATGTACCACAGGGATCTACCATGAGATTCCCACAGGAGACACCCCTCCAATTAGAGAGCGCTACCGACAAATTCCTCCACAGTTGTATCAGGAAGTGAAAGAACTGTTAGCTAAGATGCTACAGGGTGGGATCATCCAAGAAAGCCAGAGTCCCTGGGCAGCTCCTGTGGTGTTAGTAAGAAAAAAAGATGGGTCCATCCGATTTTGCGTAGACTATCGGAAGTTAAACGCTTGCACCGTACGAGATTCCTACCCCTTGCCACGGATTGAGGAGTCCCTCTCAGCGCTGGGGAGAGCCCGGTACTTCTCCTCACTAGATCTGGCTAGTGGGTATTGGCAGGTGCCGATGGCCACAAAAGACAAGGAGAAGACGGCATTCATCTTGCCCATGGGACTATACGAATTTAACCGGATGCCCTTCGGGTTGAAAAATGCACCCGGAACGTTTCAGCGGTTGATGGAGAAATGTCTCGGTGACTTCAACTTTGAGTTCACTCTCATCTACTTGGATGACATTATAGTGTATTCTGCGACCTTTGAAGATCATCTCCACCAGTTGGGGCAAGTATTTCGAAGATTGCGGGAACATGGGCTCAAATTGAAACCCAGTAAATGTCGGTTGTTCCAATCTGAAATTGATTACTTGGGTCACCGCGTATCAGGAGAAGGGGTGAGACCATCAAGAGACAAGATAGCGGCTGTTCAAGATTGGCCAATACCGACTATCCTGCGAGAAGTGAGGGCGTTCCTTGGAGTAGCCGGTTACTATCGACGGTTTATTAAGGATTTCGCCAAGGTAGCAGCACCACTTAATGCTCTCCTACGAGGCACATCCGGTGGTCCAAAGAACCGGTCCGTGAAGTGGGGACCTGAACAGGAACAAGCCTTCCAGGCATTGAAGGATGCACTGACAACAGCCCCAATCTTGGCATATGCTGATTACCACTTGCCGTTCCAGCTATATACAGATGCAAGCCTGTATGGTCTTGGAGCAGTGCTTTCCCAGCTTCAGGATGGCCAGGAGAGGGTCATAGCGTACGGCAGCCGGTCTTTGAGAGATTCTGAAAGAAACCCCGAGAATTATAGTTCATTTAAGTTGGAGCTGTTGGCACTGGTATGGGCCATGACCGAGAAATTCTCTGAATATTTGACCGGTGCTGAAGTTTTAGTACTGACTGACAACAACCCACTAGCTCACCTGGAAAATGCCAAGCTCGGGGCGTTAGAGCAGAGGTGGATAGCCCGAATGACTAAGTTCAATTACCGCATTAAGTATCGGTCCAAGACAGAGAACCAGAATGCTGACGGACTTTCTAGGGTAACCGCCCAGACCCCCACAGTAGACGTGGATCATGAGTTGGAGCATGTGGAGGTGCCCGACTTCAGCAGATTTTCACAGGCCTTAGCCGCCGCTAATCAGTTTGAGATGGAGGGGACTGAAACGGCTCCTTTCTTTGGTCCCTCACGACAGGAATGGGCACAGATACAACAGACCCATGAGGGGCTGGCGCAGATGATCAAGTGTGTTGAGAAAGGCCAGAAGCCCTGTAGAGAGGAAAGAGAACGACTGACACGTGAGATATTATCTGTTCTGAGTCAGTGGGAAAAGTTGGAGATGAAAAATGGAGTGCTATGCCGAAAGGTCTATTTACCTTCTGAGATCGGCATTCGATACCAAATTGTGGTGCCTAGTGAACTGGCTCACTCGTTGGCAGTTGAGGCTCATAATAAGAATGGACATTTTGGTCATGAGAAGACCGTTCGTTGGTTACAGCGACTGATTTACTGCCCTGGTCTTCGTCAAATGGTCGAAGAAGTATGCCGCAGCTGTCGAACTTGTGAGATCCATAAGGCAATAGAACAGAGAGCTCCCTTCCAAACCATCGTGACCCAGGAACCTTTAGAAATAGTGATGGTAGACTATCTAATGGTGGGGCCCTATAATAGGGGGCCCCCGTGTTGGGGTGTGGTGGTGGGTGGCCCCACCAAATTTGGGGGGGGGGCGGCCGGCGAGGGGGGGGAGGGGGGGGGGGGGGGGGGGGGGTGGGGTGTGTTTTTTTTGTGTGTTTGGGGGGCGGCCCCCCCCCCCGCCCGGGGGGGGGGGGGGGGGGGGGGGGGGGGGGAGGGAGGAGGGGGAGGGGGGGTGGGGGGGGGGGGGGGGGGGGGGGGAAGGGGGGCCGCCGGGGGGGGGGGGGGGGGGGGGGGGGGGGGAGGGGGCGGGGGGTGGGGGGGGGGGGGGGGGGGGGGGGGGGGGGGGAGGGGGGGGGGGGGGGTTTTGTGTGTTGGGGGGTGGGGGGGTTTGGGAGGAGTGCGTTCTGTGCTGGGTTGGGTCCCTTTTGTTGTGTTTTGGGGGGGGGGGGGGGGGGGGGGGGGGGAGGGGGGGGGGGGGGGGGGGGGCGGGGGGGGGGCGGGGGGGGGGGGGGGGGGGGGGGGGGGGGGGGGGGGGGGGGGTGGTGGAGGGGGGGGGGGGGGGGGGGGGGGAGGGCCCCCCCCTGATAAGACCCCAGTGCAAGAAGTACCATTGCAACCAGGCGACCTGGTGCTAGTTCGTGTCAAGAAACCCCAAGGGAAATTGGAAAGCAGATGGGAGGCTTTGCCATATCGTGTTGTTGGCCGCAAGTATGCGAATGGGCCAGTGTACCAGGTCCAGAAAGAAGGAACTGATTGTGTTCGAGTACTTCACCGAAATATGTTGCGCCTGTGTCATTCTGAAGGGACAAATCATGATGGGCCTGCCAATGTGAATGAGCTCCCACAGTCAGAGAATGGAGGTGCGGAATGGGCCTCCGACGAGGAGGATGATTGTTGGCCGATCCCTGCTACTGTGGATGTTCCACCTGTGACTACTGTATCTCCGGCCTGTGCCCCCTCTGGTGCGGAATCCGCTGGTCCTTCTCACCCCATAGCTGCAGCACCCCATAATATACCACCGGTCCTCAGACGGACCACTAGGCCAAATGCTGGTATTCCCCCTGTTCGGTATGCGCAGGATGAGTTTGTTTGGCCTGCCATACATCGGTATACTACCACCCTGTGCATAAAAGTACAACCCTCTGGATATACAGTCATAGGCAGGGACTGCCAATCTTAAAGTGGGGGGAATATGTAAGAGACAGCCAATGTTGTCCTAAGCTTCATTTGTCTGTATAAATTGTTAATGTTGAATGTATTTCTGTGATGCTGTTCCTTTAAGACAGCAGCCATTGTAATTGTGACATGATGCTGGAGTGAGACCCCCCCCTTTTATGTCAGCCTGCCTGTTCTGCAGACAGAGTGTGAGCAGAGAAGCAGGAAGTGACGAGACAGAGAGCAGCAGCCATCTTGGCAAGAGAGAAGACAGGTGTCTGTGTTGTGTTGACCTGGTGTGGAGATTTTTCTGTACAGCTAAGCTGTATCTTGGTCCAGAGACAAATAGAGTGTAAAGAGACAACAGGACTAGTGAGTCCACGTGAAAGGAACTGTGCTCAGTGGCTGATCAGTGAGACTGACATTGTGACTGTGTATATGGATACCACAAATAGAGACTCGCAGTGCTGTTGACATACTGGACAGTAACTGCTAAATCCCGGCTTACATCCCAGCTCAGTGTATAGATTCGGCAGGACTGCCAGTGTGCTGAGTGGAATCTGCTGTTGGATTACATTGCATTCATTGGGTTTCCCTGTTAAAGAGGACTTCATTTCTCCCAAGATCCTGATAACCGTGAGGGGAGGACGCTTCACTATAAAAGAAAGGACCGACTTTGGGCCCCACCGCGCGCTTCTACGGACTGTAAGCGGTCCACCTGGACCACTGGGGAAAAGGGGGTGCACCCAAATGTGATGTCAGGGTCAGTTAGGGATAGTTTTGAGTATATTGTTCATTCAGTGTCCATGCTGCAGAAGTGGACAGAGTAAAAGTAGAAACCATTGCAGAATTTGCCTTGAAATTGTTCATGCTATATTGTATATTTTGCTTGTCTTTATCCCTGTCATTTTACCTTTAACTAGCCTTTATTAACTTATAGTAAATATACATTCTTTTCTTGAACTACCGCGTGTGCGTTCATTTCTGGTTGTGGAGTCCAAACCACCTGCCTTGCTCTCGGTTCACAAAAGCAAGACAAACAAGTTAAAAAATTGTAACATTTTGGGCCAATAAAATTTTAGAGAGTTTTTGAAATTTGGCCCATAAAAAATAATGGATGACCCACCAATTTTTTTAACTTCCTTTTCTTAAAAAGTTACCAGTTCCAAAATAAATTATAGATTTACAAATCTCTCATAGTCCTGACAATGTCCTCTTGAATACAGGGGCTTTAGATATTTTTTGGCTCAGAAAACTTTTTGAATATTTCTATTTTGTGTAAATTATGGATCAGTTTTAATTTTAAAGCTTCTGTCCTTATCCCATAGACAATGGGATTAACAATGATGGAAGTAACAACTCCAGTGATGGAAAGTAAGACGTGACCAGTGACAGAAATATTCCCACCACTAAGCCTGTATCTTAGAAAAACAAAAAGTGATGCAGTCATAAAAACGCAAAAGGTGATGATGTGAGTGACCAAGATGTGGACGGCTTTGAGGGATGTTGACCTGGAAGTCTTCAGACAAAATAACAGTGTCCTTATGTAACAATAAAAATAATTATTAGAGCAATGGAAACCATGGACAACGTTTCAACAAGTCCAAAGATGTTATTCACTGAAGAGCTCCCACAAGCCAGTCTGACCAGAGACATATTGTCACAGAAGATATTATTAATGTTTACCCCACAAAATTGGAGTTTTGCTGTCAATATCACTGGAATTATGACAGATATGAAGCTAATAGCCCATATCACATAGATACATTTTAAGGCCTTCATATTTGTCATGAGGGAAGGGTATCTCAGAGGGTTCCCCACTGCTAAATATCAGTCATAAGCCATAGCAGTAAAGGTGAAAACTTCCACACCACTAAAGCTTTGCACATAAAAAGTTTGAGAGAGGCATTCGGGGAAGGATATGGTTGAAGATCCCAATAATAAACCAAAAATGACCTGAGGGAAGACAGCAGTGCTTCCAAAGACACCATTGAATAGAAGATTACAAATGAAGATGTACATGGGTTCATGGAGACTTTCCTCAACCCATATAACGTAGATAATGAGACAGCACATCAATGTGGTTATAATGTACAGACCAAGGGCTATGATAGAATATGGGATTCGGTATCTTTCCATCTCCAAAAGTCCTAGGAACACAAAAGATCTTCCAGCTGTGGATATGTTCTCCATCCTTGGCTATGATTCATATCGTAATAACGTCAAGATGGTGCCAGGATGACAATCTCAGTTTGTGTATCTGATCCAGTACTGGATGTCAGGCTCTTCCTTTATACCTGTTATACAGAGAAGTATTACTCAGAGGGTTTAATCTCTTAAGGATTCCGAGTGACTTGAGAACTAATTAGTCTTAATGAAGAATGCTGACGGGGGAAAATGAAATACTTTGTATTGTACGTTTCATCTGTTATTTTTTAATCAAGTCTTTTTATTAAAAGTTTTTGTTTTACAAATACCATTAAAATAAAAACCTAGAACTCCCCCAACAATACCACACAAGCCATTAACCCCATTCTCCCCAACCCACAAAGAGAAAGACACATATAATAGCCTTATATCGAATCAAAGGTAGTGTTGTTGACAAGTAATATTAAGTTTATCAGGAAAAAAACAGTAGACAAAGGAGGAGAGGAAGAGGAGGAGGGACGAGGGTGCTGATATGAAACATACAGTATGTACATGGATATTGTATAAGATCTATGGGTCACCAGCCTGACCTATACCATCAATCAGGTATCATCTCATATGCATTGATATAAGTCTCGGGATGTCCACCCATGGGCTCCATATTGTTAGAAATTTCTCTTCTGCCTTTCTTTTGTATTATACCTCCTAATACCTGATAGTGAATTCTATCAATACCTAAGGAAACTCGGATCTTTACAATGTCACTGTTTGGGGTCTGCTGCTGAGGATATGCTATAGACACTCTTCTCCAAGATTAGTAGCCCATTCCAAGAGGGTCCAAGTGGGCCAGATTTGCTTCATCCATATTTTATCTGGGTCCCCTGGCACCCCCCCCTGAAGGTCTACCTTATGCAACCACTCAGAAGTCTTATACATCCCATGAATTAAAAGGAATGTGAGAAAAATCCTTAGATTTTGCACAGAGATAGCCCAGGGGTACTCTCTAAAAATCTGTTCCACTGATCACCCAAGTCCCCTTCTTTAGTTCAAAAGAAGATGACAGCAGCCCATTTACACAAAACTTGGACCTCGGAAACTATAGAACAGATGAACCCATGTCATATATTGGGGCCTGAATCTCATCCTGGTCATGACCTCCCACGGAAACTCTCACTCGACACTGTTGAAGGTCTTGGTAGCATTGAGTGAAACAATGAGTTTTGGGGAGAACCACTATCACCACCTCTCTCATGAAGTCTAGCAGTTTCCCCTATGCCTCTGCTTCTTGTATGACCTTCAAAAGATCAGAAAAAACACAAAAAATGGCTAATAAAATATAATGAAAAAAAAGCATAGACTCAAATAAAGATAAATAGCAATTTGCTATTTATCTTCAAAAGATCAGGTAACAGAACATATTGATACGTTTTGAAGAACTCCCCAATAAGACGTCCTGTCCATGGTAATTTCTCGATCAGATCCCCCAAGGACACAGACTTATTTAATTTAGCTGTTTGTTACACTGATAGAGTTGGCAGGGACACCCAACAGAGAAACACCACAATTTTGTTGTTCTGCTTCACCCAACCTAGATGTATAGGTATCTTTGTAAAAGTCCTGTAAGATTTCAGAGTTGCTCTCTACCACATTGACATTAACAGTCCTAAGATTTGTGATATGTGTCACCCCTGTTTGTGCTCCAACAATTATTGCAAGTAAGTGCCCCATCTTCTCTCCCTCTTCAAAATAGTTGTGTTTAAGGAAAAATGTCTTGGAGTCTGCAGTCTGCATTATGTGATCACCAAGACTGGTTTGGGCCTCCTCCACCCAGCTGTCACAGTGCCGTATTGTGGGGTCCATTCCAAAGCGCTCCTCCATGCCCATGATTCCCTGATGAAGGAAGACGAAATATTGTCTGTGATTCCATTTCCTTCAGAAGGTTGTCCACTGGCTGCAATATCCCAAGTCACATTGGGTTCAGATGTCACAAACCACCATCCCTCAGGAGTACCATATTCACCACTAAGGCAAGCAGAAGAGGGGAATGACCAGTAATACATCTACGCACATACTCAATGTGACCTATGTAGCCAGACATAAGACCATTTCTCACTGTCAGATACAGATGCGACAGGGACTTGTGGTAACTAGAGTAGCAGGAGTATTGTCTAGTGCCAGGGTTGCACCTCTTCCACAAATAACATAGGCCCATCTCAGTCACATCTCTAGAAGAGCCTGTATCTGGGGTCTGTGCAGGGAGGAGACACCTAAGAAACTTGTCTGTTATTATGAGTACTGGGGTGTGGGAAATGCCACCACAAATGCCAATACTTTCCTAGGCACTCACCAAAGTACAGAGGGGGAAATAGACTGCCACTATGACGAACAATAGCAAAGGTGCAGGTAGGAGGCAACTAGGAAATATGGCCATTATTATACTGTGAAGCAGATCACTTAATGCTGATAACACAGCAGAGGAAAAACTACTTGAAAAGGAGAAGCAAAAACTACAAGGAAAAAATAAAATGAAATGTCAGGTGAAATGTAGAGTGATATAGTAAACTCTACATTATATGTCATCTGTATAATCCAGGAAGAATTGTGGAGCTGCTTTATTGTGGCTAATATAGACAAATAATGGGGTCCATATAGTATACATCCCCGAGTCTGAAGAGAATTAAGAAATGTAATAGACTCCTATTTCTAACATTCAAGGATTCTATAATGATGGAGTCTGTGCCACAGGATTGGCTGATAGCAAATGTGGTGTCAATACTCGAAAAGTGAGCCCGGAAGCTACAGGCCAGTAAGCTGAATCTCTGTGGTTTGTCTGTATGTCTGAGCAATGCTCTATTTTTTGTCTATATTCATGTGCATGAAGTCTATTTGTTTGGACACATGTCCTTGTGGCTGGATTTCTGTTTGGATACATGTCCTTCTGCCTAAATTTCTGTTTGGAAACATGTCCTTGTGGCTGGATTTCGAATTAGATGTACTGTATGTCCTTCTGCCTAGATTTATTTTTGGATGCATCTCATTCCTGTACTTCTGTTTGGACACATGTTTGGAGGCCCACGACCTTAGGCCGTTACCTGCTGGAGTAACCCACTATTTACTTACCGATCCCCATTCCTGCTCACTGCCGCCTCCACTTCCCCTTCTGCCCTCCAGCGGGATCCGTGTGTCCCATATCACATTGCTGGGGCCCCCTGGAGGGAGAATGGAGGCAGCCATGAGCAGGAGCAGAGATCGATAAGGAAGGCCGCGGGCCTTTGGCAAGAGTATTTGTTGAGAAAACCCCAACAAATACTGCTATTATTATACTCATGCGGTTTCTACAGACCCCAGAGTGGGTCTCAGTGTTACTCACCTCTCTTGGGCTCCAATGTCACAGATGTCATGTAGGTCAGGTCGGCGTTGCGACGCATAATGATGTTGGTTTAACCCACATCTGTGACGAAAACAGCAGGGAGTCATGTCGGAGCCCAGGAGAGGTGAATACCACTGGTTTTTATGTTTGTCAATGACCCTGGGCCTCTGATCATTACAATAATATTTTGTGGGTGGTGTATCCCAAAATTTTGGGTTTTGCTGAACCTGAAATTTTTGCAATATTTACAACGAACAGGCAGGGCAGGGGCCACTATGGGACATTATACTGTATGCAGGGGCACACTATGGAACATTATACTGTGTGGAGCATCCATTATGGGACAGTATAGTATGTGGAGGGGCCACTATGGGACATTATACAGTGAGAAGGGGCCACTGCGGAACATTATACTGTTTGGAGGGGCCGCTATGTGACATTATACTGTGTGGAGGGGTCACTATGGTACATTATACAGTGAGAAGGGGCCACTATGGGACATTATACTGTATGCAGGGGCACACTATGGAACATTATACTGTGTGGAGCATCCATTATGGGACATTATACTGTGTGGAGGAGCCACTATGGGACATTATACAGTGAGAAGGGGCCACTATGGGACATTATACTGTGTGCAGGGGCCACTATGGGACATTATACTGTGTGCAGGGGCCACTATGGGACATTATACTGTGAGGAGGGTCTGCTCCACACATTAGAGATGAGGGAACCAACTGGAAGAGATCATCTCTCTCATTGTCAGATGTTATTCAGCAAGTTGATACTATAATGCTCCACGAATACTTTCCATACCCACTGTATACACTTATATACTATAAATACTAACACATATACATACATATATTGTATATAGTCATGCTTATACACCTTTTTACTATATATACTTACACATATACATTCATATACCATATATGCTCACACATATACATTTATATACCATATATGCTCACACACATTCATATACTGTATATAGTCACACATACACTTACTTATACATGTATTCATATACCATATATACTCACATATATACATTCATATACCATATATGCACACATATACATTCATATACAATATATACTCAAACATACCTGTATACAAATATACACTACTAACACACTATACCAAACACATACTGTAAACAAATGTACACATATATACATATTAAATATACATATTTTACCAAAAAATACATTCACATTTGGCAGAATTTCTTGGTGCAATGAAAATGGAGGAAACTCATGTGCAGCTATAAGTATGTCAGTAGTGAACCTGGATTTATCACTAAAGACGATATAGTTCCAGTCCACAAAGGTAACAGTGGATGGTTGTCAATGGCAAGCACCAAATTTACTTCTGATAAGCAGCTGGAAATGGTCTGGACAGGGACTGGGATGTATAATGAAGGCGCCACCTGTATCCTGTATCTATATGGTGGAGAAGGAAATTAGTGGACCAAATAGTCCTCTCTACTGAGGGTTGGTCTTGGGCATCTGAAGCCTGTTTTCTGTCTGTGCTTGCCCTCACATAACCACTGCACCCATGCAATTCATCCAAATGACCAGACTGCTTTTCTAATTCCAATAATACGTCCCCTCTCAAAGTCTTTTAACTGGGCAAAATGTCTTTGACTCTGTCAAAGAGACTTGTCTAGCAGGCAACGATCACTACCTAATAGGTACACTACCCAAAAGTAGCCTCTGAGAACCTTTTCAAAGGCAGAGAGGGAAGCACTTTTATGCTTTTTTGTGGCAAGACCCAGTATCTGATCAGACCACACCTGTAGTCATTTACATATCTGCCTGAGACAGAACTGCGGGACGAGTTTTACAACAATCTGACATTTATATCTGGGTGCAGGATTATTTTGTCAATGAGTGTATGTAAAGGATGAGGCTAAATTCACATGTTAATGTGTGACCAGGCGGACATCCATATTAAGACTATGTTCAGTCTACTTACCATTTAAATACATAGGGTTTCCGCAGCCTTATGTGCATCCCATGGAAAATCCATGTAGGTTTTTTGTCGGGCCATCATTCACAAGATGAAGATGGTATTCATGAGGGTATTCATTATTTTTGCTAATTCTCCACTGAAAAAAATCACAGTTTTGCCCCAATGAATGACAATGGGGCTAATCTTCATTGTGATCCATGACCCTGCAGTGCCTGAGAGTCACCCATACATCTCAGCCAAGGATCCCTCATCAAAAATACACCTACAATTTACCAAACCCTTGATGTGTAAACCTCTGTATCTTGATCCCCACCACAGTTCCCCTCTGTGGTATGTAAGACTTTGTAATGAAGGTTTTACCTCAACATCTATTCTTTTTTTTTTCATTCAGATAAACATTGACAAAAAAATGGCGCAAAAGAAAATAAAATAAAAGACAAACAAATCAAAAAAATTGCAACATTTTGGCCCAATATAATTTTAGAGAGTTCCTGATATTTTGCACATTAGATAATGGGTGACTCATCACTTTTTCACACTTCCCTTAACTAGCAAGTTATTAGCCACAGTACTAAACACCATAGTCCAGACAAAATGTCATCTAGTAATTTTTATAACGTTCAATAAAATTACCAGTTCCAAAATAAGTTATAGATTTACAAAGCTCTCAAAGTTCTGGCAATGTCCTCTCTGAATACAGGGGCTTTAGGAATATTTTGGCACAGAAAACTTTTTGAATATTTCTATTTTGTGTAAATTATGGATCAGTTTTAATTTTAAAGCCTTCGTCCTTATCCCATAGATAATGGGATTAACAATGATGGAAGTAAGAAGTCCAGCGATAGAAAGAAAGACGTGACCAGTGACGGAAATATTCCCACCACTCAGCCTGTATCTTAGAAAAACAAAAAGTAAAGTAGTCATAAAAATGCAAAAGGTGATGATGTGGGTGACCAAGGTGTGGACGGCCTTAAGGGACGCTGACCTGGAAGTCTTTAGACAAATTAACAGCGTCCTTATGTAAGAATAGAAACTAATTATTAGAGCAATGGAAAGCGTGGACGACGATTCAACAAGTCCAAAGATGTTATTCACTGAAGAGCTCCCACAAGCCAGTGTGACCAGAGACATATTGTCACAGAAGATATTATTAATGTTTACCCCACAAAATTGGAGGTTGGCCGTCATTATCACTGGAATTATGACAGATATGAAGTTATAAACCCATATCACATAGATACATGTCAAGGCCTTCATATTTGTCATGAGGGAAGGGTATCTCAGAGGGTTCCCCACTGCTAAATATCGGTCATAAGCCATGGCAGTAAAGGTGAAAACTTCCACACCACTAAAACTTTGCACACATACAGTTTGAGTGATGCATTTGGGGAAGGATATGATTGAGGATCCCAAAAATAAACCAATAAAGAACTGAGGGAAGACAGCAGTGCTTCCAAAGACACCATTGAGTAGAAGATTAGAAATGAAGATGTACATGGGTTCATGGAGACTTTCCTCAATCCATATAACATAGATAATGAGACAACACATCAATGTGGTTACAATGTACAGACCAAGGGCTATGATAGAATATGGGATTCGGTATCTTTCCATCTCCAAGAATCCTAGGAACACAAAAGAACTTCCAACCCTGGATATGTTCTCCATCCTTGGCTATGATTCATATCGTAATAACGTCAAGATGGTGCCAGGATGACAATCTCAGTTTGTGTATCTGATCCAGTACTGGATGTCAGGCTCTTCCTTTATGCCTGTTATACAGAGAAGTCTTACTCAGAGGGTTTAATCTCCTAAGGATTCCGAGTGACTCCAGAATAACTAATTAGTCTTCATGAAGGATGCTGACAGGGAGGTGGGGGGGGGAGAAATACTTTGCATTGAATGTTTCATCTGTTATTAGTTTTTTTTAAATCAAGTCTTTTTATTAAAGGTTTTTGTTTTACAAATACAATAAAAATAAAAATCCAGAACCCCCCACCATCCCACACAAGGTATTAACCCAATTCCTCCCAACCCACAAAGACACATATAATAGTCTTATATCAAATCGTAGGCAATGTTGTTGACACGTAATATTAAGTACACTGACGAGGGGCGTGGCCTGAACTTTCATGGAGTAGGATGTGTTCCTCCACTGCTCCGTCCCTGAACTGTTCCTTGTGGACCTTTATGCCCTTCTCTCACCCCTAATGGGCAAGCAACTCCAGAAAAAGATAACTCCAGGTACCCCAGTACCATCTTATTGCCCGTTCAGGGCAACTCTAGACAGCTATCTGATCCAGCCGGGCTCTTCCCCAGATCAGGCCTCCACGTGGCCATGGCCATTTTTGGACCAGTCAGGGCCTTCTGTGTCTGCTACACTGCCAGCTCTCCACAATGTCTCTCCTCCAGCTCTGTCGCTTCTGGCAGGGACCCCCCGTACCTCCGCGCTCCAGGCTGGCCTCGATCCATCTCAGGATCTCCTCTGCCCAGGACCTGCCGGCTCCTTTAGTGCCTGGAATGGCATCCCCGTTTGCTCCAGCCCCTCCTCCCTCCCAGGAGCCACATCATGACAAGAGATCCCGCTCTCCTTCTATCTCTAATGCTCTAAAGATTAGTCCTGACCCTCCTCCTGGACTACTCCCAGCCTCCTCCCCAGGACAAGGTTCCCCTCCTCTCCTCTGTTGGCCCCTGTTACTCCTCCCTCCCTGGACCCAATGTAGGATGATGGCTCAGATGACTCTGACTTAAGTGTCCCCCTGGCGCAGACACCCCCATTCTTCATGTAGGTGCTGACCTAATCTCCTCACCCTCTGCCTCGGGCTTTCTCCAAGTTCCACCACAATGGTCGGCTTTCCTCTCTCAACTGCCCACAAAGCAAGATTTCAAATCTCTCCTCTCTGAAGTAACTTGTCGGGCAGCGATTTCTGCAGTACGCAAATACCTGCACTCCATAGCCGCCAGAGTTGAAACTTTAGAGGATGACTATGACCGCACTAGAGCCTATGTTACATGCCCCCTTGATACTACTGTTGCTCAGTCCCTAGCACTAAGTGACGTACAGCACCATGTAGAGGACGTTAGTGGCAGGCACAACAACATAGGAATCAAAGGTCTCACAGAGGTGACCCACGACTAGGATTTTCACTGTACGCTTGAGGCTATCCTTAATACCATTCTCTAGGAGCCTCAACGCACAAAATGAAATTGGTTTAGGGCCCATCGCGCCTTCCGCCCTAAAAGCTCCTCCTCTATCCACAAGATGTTGTCTGCTGTGTCCATGATTTTTCTCTTAAAGAGGCCATTATGACTAGAGCCCGGAGGATTAAGGACTTTGACTTTGATGGAGCTAAACTGTAATTGTACCAAGACCTGTCCCTGCTCACCCTTCAATAGAGGCGCCACCTCCGCCCTCTGCTCCAGCTGCTAATGGATCACCAAAATTCTTAATGTTGGGGCTTTCCATTCGCCCTCATTGCACGTAAAGCAGGTCGCTCAGCCACACTCCATGCCTACTCAGATTTACCCTCCTTCTGTGATCTGCTGGAGATCCCGGCTCCTGAATTGACCTGCTTTTTCCTTCTTTAGGACCACGAGTTTCTTCCCTGCTATTTTTTACTAGATTGTTGTACAGGCATTAGTGGAGCTCACTCGGCTCTTTTCCCTCCCTACTTCAGTGGTTAGAGACCCTACTGACACTCCACGTCTGACTCCCTGGTCACTGTCCCCACAATAGGGGTCATCATTGTTTATTGTCTTTACTACTACTGTTTCTACTTTGTTGGTGTTATGGAAATGTGATGTCTCTTTAGTTCTTTTAGTTTGCTATTCTCAAAAATCATAGAAATGCATTTAGCCTACAGTTCTTGATAACAATGTACTGAAGACAAGGGTCAGACAATCTGGGTCAACATATCTGAAAAAGGATTGTTTGTCTATAACTTTCTGTAACTTGTCCTTCAGTTTGGAGGCTGAGATGAGACTAGAAATTAACACTGCTTACGTAAGAAGCCCCACCAAGTAGCTGCGCTGTTTAGAATCAGCCAATGTACCAATGTAGAACAAAAGGTCCCAGCAAACCTTGCAATACTCTTAGGACTAATATACTTTGATTATTGAGATGAGCAAGGGGGTGTGTCAAGACCCTCCTCCTGCCAATGACCAATCATGATTACTGGTTTCTGCACATGCTCTATTATAATTGACACCATTTACTTTCCTGTATAAAATATTATATTATGTTTTGAATAAAAACCACTTGCTTTTAGATAACACCGACTGTGTGCGTCAGGCCAGTTCTCTCTCTGTGAGCTCATGATATATATATATATATAAATATATATAAACACGTGGACAAAATTGTTGGTACCCCTCGTTTAATGAAAGAAAAACCCACAATGGTCAAAGAAATAACTTGAATCTGACCAAAGTAATTTGCCAAACTACATATTGACAAGTCACAAAGTTTCTGGGAGAATGTCCTATGGACAGATGAGACAAAAATCAAAATTTTTGGCAAGGCACATCAGCTCTATGTTCACAGACGGAAAAATGAAGCGTATCTTGAAAAGAACACTGTCCCTACTGTGACACATGGAGGAGGCTCTGTTATGTTCTGGGGCTGCTTTGCTGCATCTGGCACAGGGTGTCTTGAATCTGTGCAGGGTGCAACGAAATCTCAAGACTATCAAGGGATTCTAGAGAGAAATGTGCTGCCCAGTGTCAGAAAGCTTCGTCTCAGTCGCAGGTCATGGGTCTTGCAACAGGATAATGACACAAAACACACAGCTAAAAACACCCAAGAAAGGATTAGAGGAAAACATTGGACTATTCTGAAGTGGCCTTCTATGAGCCCTGACCTAAATCCTATTGAGCATCTTTGGAAGGAGCTGAAACATGCCGTCTGGAAAAGGCACCCTTCACACCCGAGACAACTGGATCAGTTTGCTCATGAGGAGTGGCCAAAATACCTGCTGAGAGGTGCAGAAGTCTCATTGACAGTTACAGGAATCGCTTGATTGCAGGGATTGCCTCAAAAGGTTGTGCAACAAAATATTACGTTAAGGAAACCATCATTTCTGTCCAGGCCTGTTTCATGAGTTTTCTTTTTTTTTTTTAATTCTGTCGAAGCCTGGTTGGAAAGCAATGTCTGACTTTCATTGGTTCATTTTCATAGAATTTTTATATATTATTACTTTTGTCAGATTCAAGTTATTTCTGTGACCATTGTGGGTTTTTCTTTCATTAAATGAGGGAGGGGGACCAACAATTTTGTCCACGTGTGTATATATATATATATATATACACACCGTGCCTTGCGAAAGTATTCGGCCCCCTTGAACTTTTCAACCTTTTGCCACATTTCAGGCTTCAAACATAAAGATATAAAATAAAAAATTTTTTGGTGAAGAATCAACAACAAGTGGGACACAATTGTGAAGTGGAATGAAATTTATTGGATATTTTAAACTTTTGTAAAAAATAAAAAACTGAAAAGTGGGGCGTGCAATATTATTCGGCCCCCTTAAGTTAATACTTTGTAGCGCCACCTTTTGCTGCGATTACAGCTGCAGTCGCTTGGGGTATGTCTCTATCAGTTTTGCACATGGAGAGACTGAAATTCTTGCCCATTCTTCCTTGGAAAACAGCTGGAGCTCAGTGAGGTTGGATGGAGAGCGTTTGTGAACAGCAGTTTTCAGCTCTTTCCACAGATTCTCGATTGGATTCAGGTCTGGACTTTGACTTGGCCATTCTAACACCTGGATACGTTTATTTGTGAACCATTCCATTGTAGATTTTGCTTTATGTTTGGGATCATTGTCTTGTTGGAAGATAAATCTCCGTCCCAGTCTCAGGTCTTTTGCAGACTCCAACAGGTTTTCTTCCAGAATGGTCCTGTATTTGGATCCATCCATCTTCCCATCAATTTTAACCATCTTCCCTGTCCCTGCTGAAGAAAAGCAGGCCCAAACCATGATGCTGCCACCACCATGTGTGACAGTGGGGATGGTGTATTCAGGGTGATGAGCTGTGTTGCTTTTACGCCAAACATATCATTTTGCATTGTGGCCAAAAAGTTGGATTTTGGTTTCATCTGACCAGAGCACCTTCTTCCACATGTTTGGTGTGTCTCCCAGGTGGCTTGTGGCAAACTTTAAACGAGACTTTTTATGGATATCTTTGAGAAATGGCTTTCTTCTTGCCTCTCTTCCATAAAGGCCAGATTTGTGCAGTGTACGACTGATTGTTGTCCTATGGACAGACTCTCCCACCTCAGCTGTAGATCTCTGCAGTTCATCCAGAGTGATCATGGGCCTCTGGGCTGCATCTCTGATCAGTCTTCTCCTTGTTTGAGATGAAAGTTTAGAGGGACGGCCGGGTCTTGGTAGATTTGCAGTGGTCTGATACTCCTTCCATTTCAATATGATCGCTTGCACAGTGCTCCTTGGGATGTTTAAAGTTTGGGAAATCTTTTTGTATCCAAATCCGGCTTTAAACTTCTCCACAACAGTATCACGGACCTGCCTGGTGTGTTCCTTGGTCTTCATGATGCTCTCTGCGCTTTAAACAGAACCCTGAGACTATCACAGAGCAGGTGCATTTATACGGAGACTTGATTACACACAGGTGGATTATATTTATCATCATCAGTCATTTAGGACAACATTGGATCATTCAGAGATCCTCACTGAACTTTTGGAATGAGTTTGCTGCACTGAAAGTAAAGGGGCCAAATAATATTGCACGCCTCACTTTTCAGTTTTTTATTTTTTACAAAAGTTTAAAATAACCAATAAATTTCGTTCCACTTCACGATTGTGTCCCACTTGTTGATTCTTCACCAAAAAATTTAAATTTTATATCCTTATGTTTGAAGCCTGAAATGTGGCAAAAGGTTGAAAAGTTCAAGGGGGCCGAAAACTTTCGCAAGGCACTGTATGGATTACAAATAATTTGGCACCACTTGACAATCAGAATTTTGAACCCGGTTTGGGTTTCGCTGACAGGGGAAACGTTCACTACTGCAGGTCATAGAGCAAGAAGAAGAGAAGAGCTTGGAGACTTCCTCTTCTGTAACTGGTTCAAAGGATGAGAATGAACAGGATGGTGTGGCAGGTGAGGGGATCAATGGTGTGGGTGCATGAGGGGATAAATGGTGCGGTAGGTGAGGGAATCAATAATGTGGTAGGTGAGGGATCAATGCTGACTTGGGATTGGGCAATTATTTTCTGATGTATCTTATCAATTCATGGAAATAAGTGGCCAGGTCTTCTGCACTAAGGTCTGTGAATGGCGCCTGCACCTTGGGAGTGAGTAAGGAGTGAAAAGTTTCAAAGAGTCTTTTAGGGTTACAGGAGAGAGAAGAGATGAGAGCGGTGAAATAGACTTGTTTGGCTAGGTGAAGAGCAGAGCTATAGATTTTGAGCATAAACTTGGAATGGAGGAGTCTGCAGGTGTCCGTGATTTTTTCCACAGACGTTCAGCACACCTAGAGCACCGCTGAAGAAAACGCGTCTGTGGTGTTTGTCAGGGTTGCTGCCTACTGCATAAAAGTTTTCGAGTGGTGGGGGGAGCCGCCTCATCCAGTGCACTTATAAGGGTTTCATCATAGTGACTGGTGGCCAGATTGGGACAGGAGAGTGAAGAGATGGGGGACAGAGGACTGTAGAGTGTCTCAGAGGTGCTGGGTGTTAATAGCACGTAAATTCCTATATGTATGATGAGCAGAGAAAGCACTGATAGTGAGACACAGAAGGTTATGGTCAGAGAGTGGCAAAAAAGAGTAAGTAAATTTTGAAACTGAGGAGTCGGAGGAAGACAAGATGAATCGTTTTGCCGTCTTAATGTGTAGCGGAAGAGGAAAGTTGTGAAAGACCAAAAGAATTGGTTATTGAGAGAAACTGTGAGGCAGCTGGGGAGAAAGGGGTGAGCCAGGTGGACGGCAGATCACAGCTACTTGTAAGGAGAGTTGGCGGAAGTCTGATGGTGTAGACTTCAAAAGAGGGGATGTGAGTGAGGGTACTGGAGGAATGACCAGAAAAGCGCACTGCTGTTGTCAGGTATCGAAGTGTGTGAGAAATGTAGGCCACCATGAGACAAAGCAGCAGGGGACGTTGTATCAGACGACTGGATCCAGGTTTCAGTAAGGGCGAGCAGGTAAAGAGATTTACTGAGGAATAAGCCATTAATGTATTCTAGGAGTGGGAACACAGTGAATATTGATGAGGTTAGTGGAACTTCTATGTGTGCCCGAAGAGGAAAAATTTGGGATTAGAAGGAGGGCCAGCGTTTGTAGAGATGTCCCCAGAAGCTAGGAGGAGCAAAATAGACAGAGATAAAAGGGGGTTCAGAGACTTATGCGGCGCTTTCGTTTAGTTTCACTGCTAAAAGAAGTATAGTGATTGGGGTGGTTAAACAGTGAAAAGTGTGTGAGAGCTGTACATGGGAAAAGGAAGAAGAGAGGAGTGATGTGGATACTGTGCACTGGTGGTAGAGACAGAGGGGAGTTCTGCATCAGAACAATTGCTAAGATAGTAAGTGATAGTGCAGCTCTATGATACCATATGTAGTAGCTTGAAGATGACCTTAGCTGTGGTTGTGACCGCCTCCTTTTTGCGACCACTACTGCTGGTTGAAAACGTATATTGTTTGGAATATCTTACTTGGGAAACCAATAAAATCATTAGGGCAGTACCTTATATAAATAATGATATAGGAGTTCAGGTGCTTTGGCGAGTAATAAACCTTTTTGTTTTGAAAACTGGTTGGGGTTCTAGATCGTGATCTCCGCCAATTTTATTATCTACTTGGGCTCTATATCTACTATTTAATGTCCATAACATCATGAAGTTGTGATGTACATAAAGCAAACTATGAATACAATAAAATAAAATTTTACCTGTTTAATTTTTCATATTTGGGTTAACTTTTCACTTACTTTTTTCTAAAGCTATAGGCCGCAAAGGGAGAGAAATTTGCTGCACACGTTTTTACCACCCATCAAACAATAGGATAAGGCTAAATTCACATGTCATGCATTTGATGCGTGGAATCCACATTAAATCCACAATCCATCCACCCAACATTCAAGTGAATGGGTTTTCCACAACCTTATTCGCATGCAATGGAAAATCCATGGAGTTTTTGTCTGCTCCGTCATCCACAAGAATAGTGAGAAAGTTCACAATTTTTTGCTAATTTTTCAAGGAAAAGCTACAGTGAAGTCCCATTTAAAGGGGTTTTCCAGTCAAAAAATTATTTTTAAAAAAGGTCCGTTAGTGCAATTAATGGGTTAATAAGTGCCCCCAAATACCTTCAGCAGTGTTTTGAGTGATTTGCTGGTTTCTCTGGGAGCTCCTGGTATCCTCTGCATTTCTTTACATGGGTAGCTTTCTTCTGTCTTAGGCTACAACTACCATGATGCATTGCTGTTCACTCAGTTCCCCCCTCTCGCTCCTTCCCTCACAACCCCCGCTGTTTCTCTAGCCAGCCCGCAGACTACTAGCCCTACCTACCTAACTAACTCAGTCCCCCAAACCCCTCCCCAACCTATCATACTTACCTGTCTTCTTGTCCTGGAAATCACTTTCGTCTGTGCCGCTGTGTCCTCTTCTGCCCGTGCCTGCGCAATAGAGCCATTCTATTGCACATGCGTGGGAGGCCCACTCGCTTCTGCCGGCATTCTATTGCGCAGGCGCCAGCTTCAGCTCCCTTGTGAAGGAAGTGACGCCCAGCAGAAGAAGAGGACATGAAGACTGGTGAGTATAATGGGGACGGGAGTATTGGTGATGTTTAGTTTCTGAAAACGGAAAAACGGAACGTCACCAGGCACAAATGTGCCTAGGGCGTTCACATGACTGCCCCAGGGATATGGATAAATATAAATTTTTTTTAAAGGGGGAAAATTAGAAGTTAGGTGGGGGGGAGGAGGTTTAGCTTAGTGTTAAAGTTTTAGTTTATGCCGGACAAACCCTTTAATAACAATGGGGCTAATCTTCATAGTGATCCATGACATGGTTGTGGCATAATTCTGGGAGTCAGCCATAGATCTATACCATGGATTCCCTAGTAAAAGCGGATTCACTTAGATTTTCCAAATCCTTGACATATCAACTTATCATCCTAACCTGAGCCCTCTCCTTCTTGAGCCCCCATAGCAGTTGTGTAGTCTACTATATGATAAGTAAAACTTTTTATGGACAATATCATTTACATACAGTACAGACCAAAAGTTTGGACACAACTTCTCATTCCAAGAGTTTTCTGTATTTTCATGAATATACAAATTGTAGATTCACACTGAAGGCATCAAAACTATGAATTAACACATGTGGAATTATATACTTAACAAAAAAGTGTGAAACAACTGAAAATATGTCTTATATTCTAGGTTTTTCAAAGTAGCCACCTTTTGCTTTGATTACTGCTTTGCACACTCTTGGCATTCTCTTGATGAGCTTCAAGAGGTAGTCACCTGAAATGGTCTTCCAACAGTCTTGAAGGAGTTCCCAGAGATGCTTAGCACTTGTTGGCCTTTTTGCCTTCACTCTGCGGTCCAGCTCACCCCAAACCATCTCGATTGGGTTCAGGTCTGGTGACTGTGGAGGCCAGGTCATCTGGTGTAGCACCCCATTGTGATGATTCTGCCTAAATATGGCCATAACTCAGCTATATTTTGGTATCTGGGTATAGGATATCCCTTCTTGCTTGCTTTAATACCGAGCTTGTCTCATAGGATTACCATAATCCCCAGCATGTGAGTGATATAGGTCACCAACACACACCGTTTATCCTAAGATCCCACCGCTGCCACCAATGTGAAAGATCCTCAGTGCGCCAAACCCGCGTTGGCTCACACCTGAGTCCTCTTTCATATAAAAACCACACTCACCGCCAGTGAGTGCCGGATTCACCAGATAAATACAAGACAAGCCTTCTAAATTTTATATATTTATTAACCCCTAAATGGGTCGGTATTAAAATCTAACATATACAGATCAGAACAGATATGCAGACATATGCAAGCATTAACAGTTACTAGTTGCAAGATACAGTACAAATAAAATAAAAGGGATTAAAGGTGAAATGATTACTTTACCACACATGTCCTTGATGTGGTTCTATAGTCCAACACTCACACATGGCATGTGTGAGTCACCAGTGGAGGCTTTTCAGCATGTGGCATTAAAACGATAATCCCGCCTGCATGCTCTTCACAGTCTCTCAGCATTAGTCCAGTAGTCTCAACAGAATCTCATCACAGCAGCCTCTCCTCATGGTCTGTCTGTGTCAACTCCCCAGCATAATCTCAGCACAGTCTTCATAGCATGATCTCTTAGTGTAATCTCCACCCACAGACCTCTTACCTCATCTTTTATACCCTTTATGCCACCTCCCAGAATGAGGTCACCGGCGACAGTATGTCTGATGAGTTAACTCAATCAAATCCAGATCTTTTGTATAGAGCTGAGACAAAGTGAATTGATACACTGTTATCAGTCATATCTGATCAACAGCCCAGGCTTGAACAATGCACTATTGTTTGATCAGCCAGGGCTGTATAGGAATACAATGGAGCCCTATTGTTCCAGCCTGGCTGCTACTGCCAATATGCACCTAGGCTTGTAGCTGCGCACAGTATGCAAGCAAGCAAGAAGGGATATCCTATATCCAGAGACCAAAATATAGCTGAGTTATGGCCATATTTAGGCAGAATCATCACACCCATCACTCTCCTTCTTGGTCAAATAGCCCTTACACAGTCTGGAGGTGTTCGGGGTCATTGTCCTGTTGAAAAATAAATGATGGTCCAACTAAACGCAAACCAGATGGAATAGCATGCCGCTGCAAGATGCTGTGGTAACCATGCTGGTTCAGTATTCCTTCAATTTTGAATAAATCCCCAACAGTGTCACCAGCAAAGCCCCCCCACACCATCACACCTCCTCCTCCATGCTTCACGGTGGGAACCAGGCATGTAGAGTCCATTCCTTCACCTTTTCTGCGTCGCACAAAGACACGGTGGTTGGAACCAAAGATCTCAAATTTGGACTCTTCAGACCAAAGCACAGATTTCCACAGGTCTAATGTCCATTCCTTGTGTTCTTCTTGTGCTTGTTGCCTGTCCTTAGCAGTGGTTTCCTAGTAGCTATTTTACCATGAAGGCCTGCTGCACACAGTCTCCTCTTAACAGTTGTTGTAGAGATGTGTCTGCTGCTAGAACTCTGTGTGGCATTGACCTGGTCTCTAATCTGAGCTGCTGTTAACCTGCGATTTCTGAGGCTGGTGACTCTTGGTCTTCCTTTCCTGGGGCGGTCCTCATGTGAGTCAGTTTCTTTGTAGTGCTTGATGGTTTTGGCCACTGCACTTGGGGACACTTTCAAAGTTTTCCCAATTTTTCGGACTGACTGACCTTCATTTCTTAAAGTAATGATGGCCACTCATTTTTCTTCACTTAGCTGCTTTTTTCTTGCCATAATACAAATTCTAACACACCATTCAGTAGGACTATCAGCTGTGTATCCACCTGACTTCTGAACAACACAACTGATGGTCCCAACCCCATTTATAAGGCAAGAAATCCCACTTATTAAACCTGACAGGGCACACCTGTGAAGTGAAAACCATTTCAGGTGACTACCTCTTGAAGCTCATCAAGACAATGCCAAGAGTGTGCAAAGCAGTAATCAAAGCAAAAGGTGGCTACTTTGAAGAATCTAGAATATAAGACATATTTTCAGTTGTTTCACACTTTTTTGTTAAGTATATAATTCCACATGTGTTAATTCATAGTTTTGATGCCTTCAGTGTGAATTTACAATTTTTATAGTCATGAAAATACAAAAACTCTTGGAATGAGAAGGTATGTCCAAACTTTAGGTCTGTAATGTTCACAAAAATGGTACAAATATAAAAAAAGGCATCATAAATAAGATTACAAATTGGTAACTTTTTGGCCAAATTTCATTCTGGAGAGTTACTGATATTTTTTCACATTAGATATCGGTGAACCAACACTTTTTGCACTTTCCCTTACTACAAAAAATTTGCCCCAGTAAAACATGTCATAGCCCAATTTTTATACAAAAATGTTTTTACCATTCCAAATATTACCAGTTCCAAAATAAATTGTAGTTCCACAAAGCTCTCTTCATCCACCAATGTCCTCACTGAATACAGGGGCTTTTAGCTGAGAAAACATTTTCTGTAAATTATGGATCACTTTTAACTTTAAAGCTTCTGTCCTTATCCCATAGACAATGGGATTAACAATGATGGACGTAACAACTCCGGCGATGGAAAGTAAGACATGACCAGTAACAGAAATATTCCCACCACTCAGCCTGTATCTTAGAAAGACAAAAAGTAACGTAGTCATACAAATGGAAAATGTGATGATGTGGGTGACCAAGGTGTGGAAGGCCTTAAGGGACGTTGACCTGGAAGTCTTCAGACAAATTAACAATGTCCTTATGTTACAATAATTACTAGAGTGAGTAAAATAAAGAGCAAAGTTCCAAGTCCAAAGAAGTTATTCAATGAAGAATCCCCACAAGCCAGTCTGACCAGAGACATATTGTCACAGAAGATATTATTTATATTTACCCCACAAAACTGGAGGTTGTCTGTCATTATCACTGTAACCATTATGAATAGGAACATAATAATCCACATCAAATAGATCCATTTCAAAGCCATCATATTTGTCATGAGAGAAAAATATCTCAGAGGGTTCCCCACTGCTAAATATCGGTCATAAGCCATGGCAGTAAATGTGAGCACGTTCAGCTTCTGCACCATTGGATGATTGCACGCATACTGTTGTCTCTTAGATATAGATTCTGTGATGGATTGCTGACGCAATGACTGACTAGGAGCAGGAGCATGATGAGGTTGTGGAGCCTTGACTGCCTGAAATGGGGTGCGTGCCACTGGGTGCTGCAACGGTTGGTGCGGCAGGCTGGACCACAACATTGGAGTCACGGCTCTCCTAGGCCACTTTATGGTGACGCTGCATATGTTGACACAGGGCTGTGGTGCCAACATTAGCACCCTGGCCACGCTTCACCTTCTGCCCACAGATTGAACATATGGCCATTTTCACCTCCCCCGGCAGCTTTACAAAAAACTGCCACACCGCCGAGTAGGTGATTTTACCCCCAACACTCCACACTAACTGACTGCTACCGCCACTGCCTCCGTGGACCCCTGCACCACTGCTTTCCATGCAGGTAGGCTGCTGCGAAGTGGGTGGTCTACCCCGGGCACGTTTAGCTCCCGACCTCACACTGCTGCCACCCTGCTGACTCCCTCGCTGCCTCATGAGCAAGCTGCAACCCTCTTCTCCTGATGATGATGAGGCCCCTTCGTCACCCGGCTCACAATTACGATTGGCTACATCATTATCCACTACTGTCTGCAGGTCAGTGATGTCCTCCTCAACACCAACTCCCTGGGACACTGGGACACTGGGAGCTCAGGCCTCTGTAACTGACCCCTGCTGCCACGCCCCCTTACTCTGCTGCGACCTATGCCTGTGCAGCCAGAAACATTTAGGCCTGTGCCCCTCCCTTGTGCAGGGCCTCTCGCTTCTCTGTCTGACATACTGTTCGATAAAAAAACGTAATTGCAAAGGAAATAAATTCAGGGCAAAAAGGCCTGTAATTTTCTACTTTGAAGAGAACAGCAAATATGCCCCTTATTTCTTTCCCCACTAATGAACACCTATAAAAAAAAAAAAAAGCATGATAAAGGCAGAGATTAGTGGCTCAGAATTATTGATTTTTGACAATACTGTATTGACAAATGGCCGGCAACTTTATACTGGGAACAAAATGGTGAATATAGTCCTCCTTATGGGTTTCTACACTAATAAACACCTTTACAAAAGTGATAACCGCTAACAATTATTGAATTATTGATTTTTGACAATATTGTATTGATAAATGGCCTTTAAAAAGATGTTTTATTACAGATACTGTAGGTTCAGTTATTAGTGGATGATAATTCACTGTTTTTGCTGTACTGCACTGCAAAAGGCTTCTTGTGTTCCACCTTGAAGACACAGGTATGAGTAATGAGCAGCAGTATAACGGCAGTGAGTGCTGCAATGTGAATTAAAATTCTTGCTGTAAATGACCCGGCAACCACCCCAAATTCTTCTCTCAATTCCTCCCTGTCCTTTCCCTACAGTTCTAAGGCTCAGCCTCTTTCCCTGAACTTCTATCTGTTTTCTAAGTCTTTCCCTAGCTCCTGCCGACGTCTGTCCCTACAGTAAGAGCGATGTGAAATGACTGTACCTAAAATGGCCGAAGGTATTTATAGGGCTGTGACATCACAGGTCCTGCTGGCTGCTGATTAGCTGCACGCTTGGCATTGTGGGTGATCCCCCATTCCCAGAGTCCCTTCCCCCTTGTCCTAACATGTGCATTGAAGTGTGAGGAAATCCAGAATTGTGTCGAATCGAAGATTTCCTGAAATTTGGATCGAATTCCACTTCTGCAGCTTCGATTCGTTCATCTCTAGGCGTAATCATATATCTAAAACCTCTGCTACAGATATCCTCACAGTGAGCCAGGATATGGTGTTGAATGGACAGCCCTCAACCCCCTGCGAGGAGGGCAGCAGGTGCTTCTAAGTCTTGTGTCCATCGGAATACGTGGAAAATTGTAGTAGTCTGTCAGTGTTGACTTGCAAAGAGCAAGTGCCACTCTATGTTGTGAAAATGCAGTAAGAGAGTCTCCACTAATCTCTTAAGGTATTATATTACAAATCTCTAATAAAGAGCAGATGAAGATGTGGGGGATCTACCAAGGACACCAGATGTGACACTATTAAAAGTCCAAGTGATGGACCCTAAGGTGAGTGGGTAGGGTACATTATAGGATAATATCGGTATAGTGATGGTGAAAGGCAAATTTATGCACACAAGTGGGGGAGGGGGGGTTGTGAGATGAAGTTAGTAAGGTGGCATAGGAAGGATTAGTCGGTGTATCCGATATGTGGTCTATCGGAGCAAGAACTACAAATGAAGCAGCCATCATGTGTAGCGGTCAGGCTCTGCCCCCCATCTGAAGCCTATTTTCTGTCTGTGATTTACCCTCATATAACCACTGCTCCCAAAACCTCCAAACAGCTAGGTCAGAGTTCAGGCCATTCATCATGTCCAACTATGTGCCCCATCTCAAAGTCTGTTCACTGGGCAAAATGTCTTCAAGTCTGTCATGGAGACATGTTTAGCAGTCAACAATCACTAACCAAGAAGTATTTTGTCAATGAGTGTATATAAAGGACAAGGCTAAATTCACATCTTAAGCTTGTGTGACCTGAGCTGACATCCACAAGTCTATGCTCAATCTACTTACCATTTAAGTGAATAGAGAAGGGAATTGGGCTAATCTTCATGGTGATCCATGACATGGCAATGCCCTATACACGAGAGTCATCCATAGATCTCTGCCAAGAATCCCCCTTAAAAATACACCTATGATTTAACAAGCTCTTGACGTGTAAACCTCTGTATCTTGATCCCCACAATGGTTGTGAAGTTCCCCTTTGTGGTATGTAAGACTTTGTAAAGAAGGTTTTACGTCAACACCTTTTTCTTTCATTTAGATTAGAGATGGACAAATTGGTTTGCAACGACCGGATTCGATCAGAATATTCAAAATTTTTCAGTTTTTCATGGAACACTTTGGCATTCATCTCTGCTTCCTCGCGTCATTGGGTGCTCTTCTTTGACGTCATGTGCCTGGGGTCCCCTCTGAAGCATGTCTTGATGCTCGGCATGCCTATGTCACAGCTCTCAGAGGTGACCTTGGGCACATGATGTCATGGAAGGGCGTCGGTCGCCACAAGGAGGCCCAAAAGAGGTAAAGCAAGGTGAGTAAAAAAAAGTTTGGACCGAACCGAAACTAGGAATTGCTTAATCTGAACACATGACGAAACTAATCTTCTGAGGTTCACTCATCTTTAATTTAGATGTACATGAACATTGACAAGAAATGGTACAAATGAAAATAAAAGCAATACAAATAACTTAACAAATAGTAACATTTTGGCCCGATATCATTTTAGAGAGTTCCGATATCTTGCACATTAGATATTATGGGTGACCCATTACTTTTTCACACTTGACTTTACTAGAAAGTTATTAGCCACATTAATAAACACCATAGCCCAGATAAAATGTCTTCATATAGAAGTATTTTTATCCTTAAAAAAAATTACCAGTTCCAAAGTAAGTTATAGAATTACAAAGCTCTCATAGTCCTGGCAATGTCCTCTCTGAATACAGGGGTTTTAAGGAATAATTTGGCTCAGAAATCTTTTTGAATATATCTACTTTCTGTAAATTATGGATTAGTTTTAAATTTTAAAGCTTCTGTCCTTATCCCATAGATAATGGGATTAATAATGATGGTAGTAACAACTCCAGTGACGGAAAGCAAGACGTGACCAGTGACAGAAAGATTCCAACCACTGATACTGTATCTTAGAAAAAAAAAAAGTGACGTAATTATAAAAGTGCAAAAGATGATGATATGGGTGACCAAGGTGTGGACGGCCTTAAGGGACGCTGACCTGGAAGTCTTTAGACAAATTAACAATGTCCTTATGTAACAATAGATAACAATTATTAGAGCGATGGAAAGGCTTGACATCGATCCAACAAGTCCATAGATGTTATTCACTGAAGCGTTCCCACAAGCCAGTCTGACCAGAGACATATTGTCACAGAAGATATTATTAATGTTTACCCCACAAAATTGGAGGTTGTCTGTCAATATCACTTAGGATGAGTATGAGGATAACAGCCCATATCACATAGATACAGTTCAAGGCCTTCATATTTGTCATGAGAGAAGAGTATCTTAGAGGATTCCCCACTGCTAAATATCGGTCATAAGCCATAGCAGTAAAAGTGAAAATTTCCACAGCTGCAAAGGTTTGCACACAAAAAGTTTGAGTGAGGCATTCGGGTAATGATATGGTTGAGGATCCCAATAATAAACCAAAAATGACCTGGGGAAAGATAGCAGTGCTTCTGTCAGGGCCGTAATCGACAAAATACGGATCAATCAGTCAGTCCAAATCAGTAAGCATGTGTGCACTGCACTAAGAAAGACACAGACACAGAGTTCTGTTTCTGGCTCAGCTCATGCTTCCCTTTCCAGCCTCAGCACTGCACTGCCAGGTTTATTCACGTCACACATAGTTGTACAGGAAAGGAAGAGGGCGGGTTAATGCATAGTGTAGTGTAGAGTTTCTCTGATACTCCTGAGCTGTCCATCCCCATTGGCTCTTGTTCCTGACGTACAGCCAGGTGCAGCCTCGATTCCAGCCTGAGACATCAGCCCTGAGGCGTGGTATGAAGAATGTCCGCGCCATCTTTGATTACATTCCTTTGTCCTTAAGCTATCAGCAATTAGTAGCAAGGAAAAATTAGTATTTGTTACATATAAAAATAGAAAAATATAAAGTACCAAAATATTGTTTCATACCAAAATATTGTCTCATGACCTGAGCCTTGACATTCCCCCCTAAATACTAATTTTTTCCATTTTTCTTTCCCTACCCCTTTGAACCTGCTGATCTGTTCCAATGTGTTTCGCTCCTCTTCACCTCTTAGGTGAGAACCTATCCCTTGTGGATAGGATCCCACTTAAAGGCCTTTCACATGGGAAAGTCAGATCCTAATTGTCCCTAAAGCAACTCTGTGTATTCTCGTGAGGGGAAGAGCTGCTACGTCATCATACACCTTTATTGTCTCCATATCAATTTCAGGTCCTGTCATCAGTGGGTCCATTTCTGTGTGGTTTGCAAATACTCCCTTTGTTGATTATAGTATAGGTAATTAATCCAGTCTACATTCTTATTTATGGTGGGCCAGAGGAAAATTGATTCCCAACCTGCAAGCACTTGATTGCTGACTTTAAATTCATCTGGAACCCCCCTTGGGACTCCTATGGCATCTATATATACACATGGGTCATATTCACTTATGTTTCCTTCTTACAGATAGTACATTTCTCTACAATACACAAAATCAATTTGCACATTGCATAGAAGTATAACAGAACTATAGGTGCAGATTGGTCCAACAGTCTTTCGGGTTTCTCCTTTAACAGTTTATTGTCCCATTTGTCTTTAAGAACGTCATCCAGTGGGGACACCACCATAACAACAAGGTTTTCCTTGTAGTTTCACAGCTGTCCTGGTTGTCAACAGGGGCTGGAAGGCACCGTCGAGTTGAGGCCCTTCTCACGTGTCTCTTTATCAGCATCCAATCTTTGGGTTGTAGCTGATAGGTTCCTTCCACTGACTTAGGATCTGGAAGGAAGGAGGAAACTCGAAAGTGTACATTAGTCAAATGTTTTTGACAATCTATCTCATAGTCAGCACACCATACTACATCTGGAACAATTGTGAAAAATACAATCCAAATACTCTAGGGGCTGAGGCCAATCCTTCTGTCAGGAGTTTAGGAGTGTACCTTACAGAAAGACAAATACAAGTGACAATATTCTCCACTACTCTGGGGACGGTACGGGTAAGGAACACTTGCTGTATTCCCACAACCTCCATTATTTCTCTCGTTACCTGTCCTGTATAGTGAGTTCCATTATCACTTTCGATGGCCTCGGGGATCCCATACCTGCATACTACTTCTTTCAGTAGTTTATCTGCAGTTCCTTTTGTGGTGGATTTCTGCACCAGAAATGCCTCAGGTCATCCTGAAGAGAGATCAATACACACAAGCACATACTCACACCTTCTCACCTTCTGGCCTACATTGTGTCTGACACATGTTATACAGGCTTACACGTTTCTGACTGCAGTGATGCTAAATCCTGCAGCTCCCCATCATCTGCTCACCAGGTCACACATGGCTACTTTTGAGTGGTGCACTTCAGCTGCTTGCGCCATCCTTGGGAACAATGCTCTCGGTAACATACTCTCTTACCACTGGCCATCAGGACTTGTTCATCTTTTTTTCCTTCCTTCTTGCAGTTTCCAAATCTTCTTTTCTTCTGGGCCATTTTGGTCCTGCAGTATTTTTAGAACCTGAAAAGAGAGCTGAGAGTTTTGGTCCAGTATGGTGACCCCCTGTGCTGAGGCATGTTCCCTAGGCTTTTCTGCAGCTGGTTTGGTGGCAGTATCTGCCCACACGTTACCTCTGCTTTCTTTTGTATCAGCCTTGGTGTGTGCCTTGACTTTGATTATACCCACCTGTTCGGGTAGCAGCAAGTCCTACAAAACCTACTGACTTGCCTGGACATCCTTTTAGGCTTTAAACGCACAGATTGGACGATAGTCCTGTGCTATACCGGAAGCCCATTAGGCTTACCCTCATCCATTTTACACTGTTTCAGTGAGTGCTTTTAGGAGGATTTGCTTGTTTTACCTCATGTTCAGGGACCATGGCATAGAATAATGGTGCAGAATTTACCATCCTTCCCAAATCGAGAGCCATCTATAAAAGAACTCAAAATCAAGGTTAGCAAAATCAGGGTTAGCAATAGGTTCATCATTTACATACCCAAACCCAATAGTTTCTTGTGGCATAAAAACATATTGTTCTACATTGTCAACAAAAAAAGAAAATACTTGTGTGATTAAGTTGTCTGACTTTCCTTTCTCCCCCCCTGAACCTATTGCTAACAGGTCAAAGGGATTTTTAGTGACGTGCAGCGTGCAAAGGTGACATGAGGAGGCATAAATAAGGCACATTGTAATCTGAGTTGTCCAGCCATTCCCATCTGTGTTTCTAATGCTAGATTTATTACCCCTTGCGAACAGTGTCTTTTTATTTTTTTTTATTTATTGCACACAGCTACTCATCCCACACATAGCTGCGCTGGCTCTCCCCCCTGCATCTCACCCTATTTCTTGTGGAACAAGAAAGCTCAGCATAACCAGACTTTCTGAACATTTTCTGGCATTCCTTCACTATATCAGTCTCCTCTTTTGCTCTTACAATCTCTGTAGCTGGAATTTCTCTATCCTTGGGATCAGCTCCACACTGCCGAGGCAAATTCTCCATGATTTGATTATAATAATAATAATAATAATAGTCCTTTAATAGTCCCACAATGGGGAAATTCAGTGTGTTACAGCAGCAAAGATAAGCAGATACAAATACAAATACAACATGTACAGGAATGTTCCAAGGTGAGAGGCATTATATTAATAGCAGACAGACAGATAGGACGTAGCAGGGGGGGGGGGGGGATATAACAGGCAGAGAGATATTTCAGTTCTCTGTATGTAATGATCTCCGCTTAGGTCGGTGTTGGTTGTACAGCCTAACCGCGGTGGGGAGGAAAGACTTCCGATAGCGCTCCTTCTCACACCTAGGGTGGAGCAGTCGGTCACTGACAGTACTGCCCAGCGCGATCACAGTCTCATGCATGGGATGGGACTTCTTCTTCTGCATGGAGCTCACCACGGACAGTATCCTTCTGTCACCCACCACCTGCACTGGGTCCAGTGGGCTCCCCAGGACAGAGCTGACCTTTCTAATCAGCTTGTCAAGTTTATTTCTGTCCCTGGTTGATATACTGCTCCCCCAGCAGGCCACTCCAAAGAAGATGGCTGATGCCACTACAGAGTTGAAGAAAGTTCTAAGAAGTGCCCCCCGGATTCCAAAGGCTCTCAGTTTCCTAAGCAGGTAGAGCCTGCTGTGGCCCTTCCTGTACAGGGCCTCCATATGATCTGCCCAGTCCAGCTTATTATTAAGGAGCAAACCCAGGTACTTATAGGTGTTCACAATCTCGATGCCCGTCCCCAGGATGTCCACTGGTTTAGGAGGGCTTCTGCCTTTGCGGAAGTCCACCACCATCTCCTTGGTCTTCCCCGCGTTAATCTTCAGGTGGTTCCAGTGGCACCAGTCCACAAAATCCTGGTTCAGTTCTCTGTACTCCCTGTCATCATCATCTGTGATGAGGCCTACTATTGCAGAGTCGTCAGAATACTTCTGTAGGTAGCAGCTGGATGAGTTGCACCTAAAATCTGCAGTGTACAGTGTGAAGAGGAAAGGGGCGAGAACCGTACCCTGAGGTGCCCCCGTATTACAGATCATGGTACCTGACACCCAGTCTCGGGCTCTCACGTATTGAGGTCGATTTGTGAGGTAGTCTAGTATCCAGTTGGAGAGGTGGTGGTCCACTCCAGCAAGGCCCAGCTTGTCCCTCAATAACCTGGGCTGTATGGTGTTAAAAGCACTGGAGAAGTCAAAGAACATTATTCTCACTGTGTTCCCTGGTTTCTCCAGGTGAGACAGAGCCCTGTGCAGAAGATGGATGATGGCATCATCTGGCCCAATGCCCGGCCGATAAGCAAACTGGAGGGGGTCCATAGCGGGGCTCACTAGAGGGCGGAGATGTGTGAGAACCAATCTCTCCAAGATCTTCATCAGGTGGGATGTCAGTGCTACAGGTCTGTAGTCGTTGAGGTCCATAGGGTGGGGTTTCTTTGGAACTGGTACCACACAAGAAGATTTCCATAATTCAGGGACTATTTCCTGCCTCAGGCTCATATTATACATATATGTAATTATACCACACAGCTGGTCCCCGCAAGTCTTAATTAGCCTTGCACTGATGTCATCTGGCCCTGCGGCTTTCCTCGCCTTGATCTTTTTCATCTCCTTCCTCACTTGGGCCCGTGTGAAGGTCAGACTGTGGTCAGATAAAGACGGATTTCTGGATTTACTGGTCTGTTGGGAAGTGGCCGCATGGGGAGAAGTCATTGTGGTGGGGGAAGCTGAAGGACATACTGGGGTGGGAGGAGCTGGTGTGTGATCAAATCTGTTGAAGAATAGGTTTAGTTCATTAAGCCAATTAACATCTGCCTCAATCTGGCAGACAGACTGTTTATGACCCGAAACTGACTTAAGCCCCTCCCAGACCCCACTTATGTCTTTTCTTTCCATTTGCTTTTCCATTTTTTCTTTATAACTGGCTTTTCCCTGCCTGATTTGATGCCTCAGCTCCTTTTGTACTTCCCTCAACCCCTCCTTATCTCTTGTCCTGAATGCCATCTTTTTCTCCTTAAGTAGTGTTTTTATATCAGAGTTAATCCATGGTTTGTTATTGGAGAAGCACCTCACCACTTTTGTGGGTACTGTGTTGTCCACACAAAAATTAATGTAGTCTGTTATGCAGTGTGTGAGTCCTTCTATATCTTCTCCATAAGAATCCTGCAGCACTTCCCATGCGGTTGTGTCAAAACAATCCCTCAGAGCCTCATCACTCTCCTCGGACCATATCCTCACTGTGCGGGTGACAGCTGGTTCTCTACGTACAAGTGGCTTGTACACAGGTCAGAGATGTACTAGGTTGTGATCCGATCTTCCCAGGGGCGGTAGGGCTGATGAGTTGTATGCCTCCCTCACGTTGGCAAAGAACAAGTCCAGTGTTTTGTTGTCTCTTGTGTGGCAGGTTACATACTGTGTGAAACTGGGCAGTGTGGATGATGGAGAGACATGGTTGAAATCACCCGACAGAAGAAAGAGGGCCTGGGGATGTTTTAACTGTAACTGGCTCAGCGTGGCTTGTAGGACCTCGCAGGCAGCATCAGCTTTTGCAGAGGGGGGGACATATGCAGCTATCACGATGACATGTGATAGTTCCCTTGGTAGGTAGAAAGGTCTCATGCTCACAGCTAATAGTTCAATGTCCTTACAGCAAGTTTGCTCCTTAATCACAATGTGCCTAGGATTACACCATCTATTATTCACAAACATTGCCAGACCTCCTCCTTTCCTCTTACCGCTCTCCCTTGTCCTGTCTGCCCGAAGGAGTTTAAAACCATCCAAGGAGACCAGAGGGTCAGGAGTAACTTCAGTGAGCCAAGTCTCTGTAAGTAGCATCATGCTGCACGCCCGAAACTCCTGATGATGCCTGGTGAGCGCTGTTAGTTCATCCATCTTGTTTGCAAGAGATCTCACATTGCCCATGATGATGGAGGGAACAGCTGGTCGGTAACGCCTCTTTTTAATCCTCTGAAGAGTACCAGCTCTGCATCCCCTCACCCGCTTTTTCTTTCTCCAAATCTCACGGGGGATGTGTGACCAGATGGTATGCCGTCCTGCTGTGTCTCTGAGCTGCAGAATGTCCTCTCTTGTATAGACAGGCCTCCATGATTATAGTAGGCCTCATCACAGACGATGATGACAGGGAGTACAGAGAACTGAACCGTTTTTGTTTTTTTGTTTTTTGTGGACTGGTGCCACCAGAACCACCTGAAGATTAACGCGGGGAAGACCAAGGAGATGGTGGTGGACTTCCGTAAAGGCAGATGCCCTCCAAAACCAGTGGACATCCTGGGGACGGGCATCGAGATTGTGAACACCTATAAGTACCTGGGTGTGCTCCTTAATAATAAGCTGGACTGGGCAGATCATATGGAGGCCCTGTACACGAAGGGCCACAGCAGGCTCTACCTGCTTAGGAAACTGAGAGCCTTTGGAATCCGGGGGGCACTTCTTAGGACTTTCTTCAACTCTGTAGTGGCATCAGCCATCTTCTTTGGAGTGGCCTGCTGGGGGAGCAGTATATCAACCAGGGACAGAAATAAACTTGACAAGCTGATTAGAAAGGCCAGCTCTGTCCTGGGGAGCCCACTGGACCCAGTGCAGGTGGTGGGTGACAGAAGGATACTGTCCGTGGTGAGCTCCATGCAGAAGAAGAAGTCCCATCCCATGCATGAGACTGTGATCGCGCTGGGCAGTACTGTCAGTGACCGACTGCTCCACCCTAGGTGTGAGAAGGAGCGCTATCGGAAGTCTTTCCTCCCCACCGCGGTTAGGCTGTACAACCAACACCGACCTAAGCGGAGATCATTACATACAGAGAACTGAAATATCTCTCTGCCTGTTATATCCCCCCCCTCCTCCTCTGCTACGTCCTATCTGTCTGTCTGCTATTAATGTAATGCCTCTCACCTTGGAACATTCCTGTACATGTTGTATTTGTATTTGTATCTGCTTATCTTATCTTATCTTTGCTGCTGTAACACACTGAATTTCCCCATTGTGGGACTATTAAAGGACTATTATTATTATTATTATTATTATTATTATTGCCTAACTTCTGTCTCAAACCCTCACCTTTGGCACACCAAGTGTTAATGAGTGCAGCTTTTTATTTAGAACCTGGGAAGATATATCCCGGGCGCACACCGTAGCCCTGGATTACTACATTCTCCTCCACCACAATTTGGAAGAAGACGGGTGGTGGGGCAACCTATCCCAACTTTTCACATGATCCAGCACATTAACAAACCAAATGGGATGCCAAAAACACAGCACAAAATCTCTTATTGGTGCGGTTATACATTACCGAAACAAAGAGAAGGTGTGATTAGTATAATTAACATAACATGATTGGGTATAAAGTTATAACATAAGTTTTAATACATAACTATTGGATAAAACACGAAGAAGTTTCATCCCATTATAGATAACAGTTTTCAGTAAAGGAGGGGATGAGCTCTGGGCAGTGCCTGAGAATGGAATGTAAGATGGAGACAGACAAGCGGCATCACTCACATCTCCCACCTCTGTAAATGATATAACCCATACTCAGGGTACATTAGGAGCTGCAGGTCAGATCCTGAGGACTTTTCCAAAAACTTCACCTCATTCCCCAAGGATATGTTTATACCATTTACATACCTATCGGTCTAACACCCTTAGAGACATCTCTTCACCGTCACGTTTTGCAGCGTATCCAACCACCATAGTCCCACTGTCCCAGGCTTGTGTCTCCTTCTAGCAAATGTCTTTGTAAACCAAATTATGTAGATAAAACATAAACACATAGATACATAAACACAGCAATAATATTCAGAATATTCCCTGTAATATTCCCTTTTAAAACAAAGATTCTCAAACCCCGGCGTGGTTTGTTTTTGGCGACCAAGGGCGAGTGGCCTGCTCCCCCCAGGTGGCCATTACCCCCACGTAGTGGAGATCCAGAATCTTTCACTGCCACCTTTTTGCTCTTTTAGTGGATACCTTATTTCAGGTGACAACAGGCAAAACAGTAAATTCACATAACATAGTGCAAGACATAACTTATAACATATGTTTGAATATCTTCCCATACACATTGTCATTATACCTTATTTCTTTTTATTTAACCATAGGTTAACTCTTTTATCGAAACATTTTCTTTTGGGCACAAACAGATATCATATATAACCTGCGTACTCTGGTGGCCCAGAGCCAAGTTTCACTTCATAATAATTGCGATTTCCTGCGTGTCCTGCACATCACATACAACGTCCTTGAAGGCTGCTTGGCAATCAACAATGTTTCGGTTGTTCTCTGCAGAGCACTACAGAGTACAGGAATAGAATTCAAGCAGATAGCAGTTAATACTGACACCAAAATTACATATTAACATTTTTGTACAATTTTCAGATATTTTTCATGGCAAAACCCCACCTTCTGTTATTACCACAGGTGTTCAGAACTCCTGAGTTGTACTTCAGGTTACCTTAAGGGCAAACTGCCAAACTTTAAAACTTTGTTCACTGGATTCCAACCAAAGTTGAACCCCTATCGAATATTACAATTACAGATTGAAATATATAATGTATAATCCCCTAAACATCATACCAGTGGTATACAATGAGGTCTTCTATAACTGAACTTTTTGTGATGGATCATATGTCAACTCATGTTTTTCATACTCAGGTGGGCACTCAGGACCATTACTGCCTTTTCCATTTTCCAACTTGCCTCCAGGGGGCATTTCAACACTTTTCATAAACTTACTCATGTTTTTAACCCTATCCTTTCCTTCTCACTCCTTAACCAATTCCACCGCCGTCTGTGCCCCGGGGGGCAAAGTATGCTTACGTTTGAAATGCCGTAACATGATCACTCCAGAAATACAACACTGGCGCAGCTTCTCACCAGTGCTAGACTCACAGTCATTCAAAGATCCACCTTTCTGGTTCCAGGATCTTATCTTCAGGTCCCCAACCTCAGACTGTAGCTCTACGTGTATTTCTAACCCTCTCCAACAATTCCAGGCTCCTAATAAACCAATGGGACCTTAAGGGTCCTACGGAGAGAGTAATTCCAGGTTTCTAATAAACCAATGGGACCTTATGGGTCCTATGGACACTTGTCCTAGCTCCTTTCTCGGACGTGGCAGCCGATGTCCCAGCAATATGATACGGCATCAGACACAACACCTTTCCAAACTAAACAGACGGCTTCCAACTATCTCACTTCACTTTAGACCATCTCAACTTCCTGGTTCCTTTCTTACATTCACAACCTCTGACTGATTGAGCCTCACAGGGACAAAAATGTGAGTGCTGCAGTTCTGAACCACCAGAGGAGAACACCAGACGTCCGTCCCTTCCGGACTGGGCACCTGACCCGTGGTAACCACCAAACCTACTAACCGTCACCTCCCGATTCACAGGCAAGTAAACACATATATAATATGAGTAAACTTACCGTGATCAGTTGAGGTTCCGGACCCTCCTCGGAAGATGGCGGGGTTTGGTAGGGTGGCCTGTGCGGGTCAGCAAGCCCTCTCTGGTCTCCTGGTGGCCCCACGTTGGAATCGCCAATTGTCAGGGCCGTAATCGACAAAATACGGATCAATCAGTCAGTCCAAATCAGTAAGCATGTGTGCACTACACTAAGAAAGACACAGACACAGAGTTCTGTTTCTGGCTCAGCTCATGCTTTCCCTTCCAGCTTCAGCACTGCACTGCACTGCCAGGTTTATTCACGTCACACATAGTTGTACAGGAAAGGAAGAGGGCAGGTTAATGCATAGTGTAGTGTAGAGTTTCTCTGATACTCCTGAGCTGTCCATCCCCCATTGGCTCTTGTTCCTGACGTACAACCAGGTGCAGCCTCGATTCCAGCCTGAGGCATCAGCCCTGAGGCGTGGTATGCAGGATGTCCGCGCCATCTTTGATTACATTCCTTTGTCCTTAAGCTATCAGCAATTAGTAGCAAGGAAAAATTAGTATTTGTTACATATAAAAATAGAAAAATATAAAGTACCAAAATATTGTTTCATACCAAAATATTGTCTCATGACCTGAGCCTTGACACTTCCAAAAAGACCATTGAGTAGAAGATTAGAAATGAAGATGTACATGGGTTCATGTAGACTTTCCTCAACCCATATAACGTAGATTATGAGACAACACATCAATGTGGATACAATGTACAGACCAAGGCCTATGATAGTATATGGGATTCGGTATCTTTCCATCTCCAAGAGCCCTAGAAACACAAAAGAACTTCCAACCCTGGATATGTTCTCCATCCTTGGCTATGATTCATATTGTAATAACATCAAGATGGTGCGAGGATGACAATCTCAGTTTGTGTATCTGATCCAGTACTGGACGTCAGGCTCTTCCTTTATATCTGTTATACAGAGAAGTCTTACTCAGAGGGTTTAGTCTCCTAAGGATTCCGAGTAACTCCAGAACTAATTAGTCTTCATGAAGGATGCTGACGGAGAAGAAATGAAATACTTTGTATTGTACGTTTGATTTGTTATAATTTTTTAATCAGATCTTTCTACTAAAAGTTTTTGTTCTACAAATACAATAAAAATAAAAACCTAGAACCCCCCACCCTCCTATTATACAAAGCGTTAACCCCATTCCCCCCAACCCACAGAGAGAAAGATACATATAATAGCCTTATATCGAATTGTAGGTATTGTTGCTGAAAAGTAATATTAAGTTTATCAGGAAAAATTCAGTAGACAAAGGAAGAGAAGAGGAGGAGGAGGAGGGACGAGGGTGTTCATATGAAACATATGTACATGGATATTGTATAAGATCTAATGGGTCACCAGCCTGACCTATACCATCAATCAGATATCATCTCATATGCATTGATGTAAGTCTCGGGATGTCCACCCATGGTCTCCATAGTGTATGAAATTTCTCTTCTGCCTTTCCTTTGTAATATACCTCCTAATAACATTGCTCAGTCTAGAGATCTAGTCAGACATAGTTGGAGACAGCTGGATCCAACGCTGGGCATTTAACTTTCTCGCCTGGTAGTGAATTCTATCAATACCTAATGAAATTCGGGTCTTTACAATGTCACTGTTCACCAGGCCCAGTATGGATGTACTATAGAACCTCTTCACCAAGATCAGTACCCCATTTCAAAGGGTCCAAGTGGGCCAAACTCCCACATCATGTGAAGCATCAATATTGCCTCTGGGACACCTGGAACCCCCCACCATATGTAACCACTCAGAAGTCTTATAAACCCCAAGAATCAAAAGCAATTGAGAAAAATCTTAGTGATTCACAGAGATAGCCCTGGGGTACTCTATAAAATGCTATTCCAATGATCACCGGGGCCCCCTCCCAGGTTCAAAAGAAGATGACATCAGCCCATTTATACACACCTTGGGCCTCGAACACTCATATAATAGATGAACCCAAGTCATATATCGGAGCGTGAATCTCATCCTGATCATGACCTCCGACAGGAACTTCCACTCAACACTGTTGAAGGCCTTGGCCACTGAGTGAAAGAATGTTTTGTTGTATCCCCAAAATGTCTTATGGAGGGGGGAACAAGTTGTTATACAGGCAGATATAGCAGTCATTGGGATGCAGTGGAAAGGGATGGACATGTGGATCTATAATACGCTAACTCATCTGGCATGGGCCAAATATGTGGGATTGTAATCATGGCCAAGTCACCATGTGTCGCCAAAAGACAAAAATAGCTGGTTGTTGTAGAGTGTTTAAAATGGAGTATTCCCCAACCACCTCTCATTCTAAGCTACTATTCAGGCATGTAACTAGAAAACACTGGGGCCCATAGCAAACTTTTGAATTGGGGCCCCCCCACAGAATACTTTCCTGGATCCCATTTACATATATTATAATGTCCCATAGCGGCCCATGAACACAGTATAATGTCCCATAGTGGCCCCTCCACACAGTATAATGTTGCATAACGGCCCTTACACACAGTCTAATGTCCCATAGCGGCCTCTCCACACAGTATTATGACCCATAGTGGCACCCCCACCTAGCATAATGTCCCATAATGGCTCTGGCACACAGTATAATGTCCCATAACGGACCCTGCACGCAATATAATGTACCATAGTGGACCCTCCACATAGTAAAAAGTCCCATAGTCGCCACTTCACACAATATAATGTCATAAAGTGGCCTCTCCACATAGTATAATGTCCCATAGTGGCCCCTCCACATAGTATTATGACCCATAGTGACTCCTGCACACAGTATTATGTCCCATAGTTGCCTCTCTACACAGTATTATGACCTATACTGGCACAGTATAATGATTCATAGTGGCCCTTGCACACAGTATAATATCCCATAGTGGACCCTTCACATAATATAATGTCACATAGCGGTCCCTCCAAACCAGGGGTAGGCAACCTTTTTTGTTCAGCATGACAATTTCGATTAAAAAATCAAAGATGAGGTACTCGGAGTGCCGGTCAATAATTGTAAGTCTGACGACCCCTAAACTGAAGTCATATATCACAAACCATAACACAGAAGTGCTGCCACCAGATGCTTCTGGACGCATGCGTTTACTGCTATTTCCTGGGACGTGCCTGTACTTTCCGATTAGAAGCAATGAAAGTACATGTGCAACCCCTAATTAGTGGTAAATGTGTCCAGGAGCACCGTATGGCGGCATCCTCAGGGTGGTGACACACTATGTATCTGGATGCAGCTATATTCTTAGGCTACTGGATCTTTTACTTTGATGTTTGCATGGTGCATTTTTGCACAAAAAAAAAAATGCCTGTGCAAAAACACATCCTTCATACAGAAAACATACCTTTATATAGAATAATGTCCCATAGTGGCCCCTGCACATGGAATTATGTCTCATAGCAGCCCCTGTACACGGTATTATGACCCATAGTGGCCTCTGCACACAGTACTATGTCCCATACCGGCCCTTGCACACAGTACTATGTCCCATAGCGGACTCTGCACACTGTATTATGTCACATAGCGGCTCCTGCACATGGTGTTATGTCCCATAGTGGCCCCTGCACACGGTATTATGTCCCATAGTGGCCTCTCCACACGGTACTATGTCCCATAGTGGACCCTGCACATGGTATTATGTCCCATAGCAGCCCCTGCACACAGTATTATATCGCATAGCGGCCCCTGCACATGCTATTATGTCCCATAGCGGCCCCTGCACATGGTATTATATCTCATAGCGGCCCCTGCACATGGTATTATATCCCATAGCGGCCCCTGCACATGATAATATTCTATCTTCTATAATATTCCAATTTTCGCCACTCACTAGCTATTATAAGTGGAGGGCCATAGTGGCCCCTGAAAACAGTATAATGTCCCATAACGGCCCCTTCACACCATAAAATGTCTCATAGCGGTCCCTCCACACAGTATTATGACCCGTAGTGGCCCCTCCACATAATATAATGTCACATAGTGCCCCTGTACACAGCACAATGCCCCATAGCAGCTCTTGAATACAGTATAATGTCCCTTAGTGGCACCTCCACACAGTAAAATTTTCCATAGTGGCCCCTCCACACAGTATTTTGACCCATAGCGGCTGCTCCACAGAGTATAATGTCCCTTAGTGGCCCCTTCACACAGTTTAATGTTCCATAGTGACCCCTCCACATAGTATAATGTCCCATAGTGTCTCCTGAACATAGTATGTCCCTTAGTGGCCCCTTCACACAGTATAATGTCCCATAGTGGCCCCTCCACACAGTATTATTTCTGATATTAGCCTCCATACAGTTTAATGTCCCATAGTGGCCCCTGTACACAGTATAATGTCACATAGCGGCCCCTGTACACAGTATAATGTCCCATAGTGGCCCCTCCACATAGTATAATATTTCATAATGGCACCTTCGCACAGTATTATGACCTATAGTGGCTCCTGCACATAGTATAATGTCCCATAGTATCCCCTGCACACAGTATAATTTCCCATAGTGGCTCTTCCACACAGTATTATGTCCCATAGTATCCTCCATACAGTTTAATGTCCCATATTGGCCCCTGTATACAGTATAATGTCCAATAGCGGCCCCTGTACACAGCATAATCCCCATAGCAGTCCCTGAACACAGTATAATGTCCCATATTGGCACCTCTACACAGTATAATGTCACATAGCGGCTCCTGTACACAGTATAATGTCCCATAGTGGCCCCTTCACACAGTATAATGTTCCATAACGGCCCCTACACACAGTATTATGACCCATAGTGGCCCCTCCACATAGTATAATGTCACATAGCGGCTCCTGTACACAGCGCAATGCCCCATAGTAGCTCTTGAATACAGTATAATGTCCCATATTGGCACCTCTACACAGTATAATGTCACATAGCGGCCCCTGTACACAGTATAATGTCACATAGCGGCCCCTACACATAGTATAGTGTTCTATAACGGTCCCTCCGCACAGCATTATGACCCATAGTGGCCCTTCCACATAGTATTATTTCCCATAGTAGCCTCCACACAGTATAATGTCCCATTGACCCCTACACACAGTATAATGTCCCATAGACCCCTCCACACAGTATTATGTCCCAAAGCTGCCCCCATACAGTGGACTTTCATGGCCCACAGGGTCAATGTTTTGAGGGGAAGTGGCAACAATCCAGTAATGCAGCAAGGCCAGGTGCTAATTCCATCCCAATTGTGCAGGCCCAGTTCTAACACCATCCAGAGCCCATACACCCGTTCTGGATCCTCTTCTCTGGATCGCTTCCAGCCCCCATCTTCACCAGGGAAAGCTCTTGCTTTCATTCCTCCTCCCTCATTTCATGGGTATAACGTGCAGAGTTTTACAATTAATGGGACTGCATCAGAGAAGCCACATAGCCGAGGAGCTGCTTCACTGTATCCTGCAGCAAATATCCTACTGGGTGTCTCCTCACCAACTCCAACAGGACAGTTTTGCCAGGTATAAAGGCACCAATATTGTTGCTGCGCTACAATTGGGTCAAATAACACATTGTCCTTGTAGGGAGGAAATGTAGTTTATATTGTAATCTGTGTTGAATAGTCAGCCAATGTAGTGACCGGCACAGACCGGAGGCATCGCTGTAGTGACCAGCACAGACCAGAAGCATCACTGTAGTGACTGGCACAGACCGGAGGAATCACTATAGTGACCGGCACAGACCAGAAGCATCGCTGTAGTGACTGGCACAGACCGGAGGCATCGCTGTAGTGACTGGCACAGACCCGAGGCATCACTGTAGTGACCGGCACAGACCGGAGGCATCGCTGTAGTGACTGACACAGACCGGAGACATCGCTGTAGTGACTGGCACAGACCCGAGGGATCACTGTAGTGACTGACACAGACCGGAGGCATCGCTGTAGTGACTGGCATAGACCGGAGGCATCACTGTAGTGACTGGCACAGACCCGAGGCATCACTGTAGTGACTGACACAGACCGGAGGCATCACTGTAGTGACCGGAACAGACCAGAAGCATCGCTGTAGTGACTGGCACAGACCGGAGGCATCACTGTAGTGATTGGCACAGACCGGAGGCATCACTGTAGTGACTGACACAGACCGGAGGCATAGATGTAGTGACCGACACAGACCAGAAGCATCGCTGTAGTGACTGGCACAGACCAGAGGCATCGCTGTAGTGACTGGCACAGACCCGAGGCATCACTGTAGTGACTGGCACAGACCGGAGGCATAGCTGTAGTGACTGGCACAGACCAGAAGCATCGCTGTAGTGACTGGCACAGACCAGAGGCATCACTGTAGTGACTGGAACAGACCGGAGGCATCACTGTAGTGACTGACACAGACCGGAGGCATCGCTGTCGTGACTGGCACAGAGCGGAGGCCTCGCTGTAGTGACCGGCACAGACCGGAGGCATTGCTGTAGTGACTGGCATAGATCCGAGGCATCCCTGTAGTGACTGACACAGACCGGAGGCATCACTGTTTAGACTGATAGATGAGACTGGCTGCCGCATTCAGAATAGATTGTAGAGGGGAGAGTTTAGTAAGGGGAAGGGGAAGAACTTTTGTGAGGTTGAGTGTGGAAGCTAGATTGTAAGGGGTCAAGAAGAAAGTTAGTAGAAAGATAGTATATCAAATGAGAATAGACCAAGCGTTCCAAGATTTTGGAGATGAAGGGAAGGTTAGAGGCGGATCGATAGTTAGCAGCACAGGACGGGTTAAGTTAGGATTTCTTCAGTAGTGGGGTTATGACAGTATGTTTCAAAGAGGAGGGAAAAATTCCAGAAGAGAGAGAGAGAGAGGTTAAACATTTTAGTAAAGTAAGTAGTGACAGCAGGAGACTGGAGAAGGTGTGAGGGAAAGGATCACTACTGCAGGTCGTAGGGCGAGAAGAAGAGAAGAACTTGGAGATTTCCTCATCTGTAACTGGTTCAAAAGATGACAATGAACAGGATGAAGTGCGGTAGGTGAGGGGATCAATGCTGCCTGGGGATTGAGCAATTATTACCTGACATAACTTATCAATTTTGTCATTTAAATATGTGGCCAGGTCTTCTGCACTGAAGTCTGTGAATGGCGCCTGCACCTTGGGAGTGATTAAGGAATAAAAAGTTTCAAAGAGCCTTTTAGGGTTACAGGGGAGAGAAGAGATGAGAGCGGTGAAATAGGCTTGTTTGGCAAGGTGAAGAGCAGAGCTAGAGGTTTTGAGCATAAACTTGAAGTGGAGGAAATCTGCAGTTGTACGTGATTTCCTCCTCAGATGTTCAGCACACTTAGAGCAACGCGTTTGTAGTGACTGGTGGCCAGATTGGGACAGGAAAGTGAATAGATGGGCGACAGTGAGGACTGTAGAGTGTCTTAGAGGTGCTGGGTGTTAATAACATGTAGATTCCTATTCCTATACATGGTGGGTAGGAGTATCCTTTGAAGGAGAGAAAGTACTGATAGTGAGAGACAGAAGGGTATGAGAGAGAGGGGCAGAGAAGAGTAAGTAAATGAAGAAACTGCAAGAAGTCGGAGGAGTACAAAATCGATTGTGTTGCTATCTTTGTGTGGGGTTGGAATAGGAAAGTTGTGAAAGACCAAAAGAAGTTGAGAGAAACTGTGAGGCAGCTGGGGAGACAGGGGTGTCCATGGGGATGTTAAAGTCACCCATGATGAGGGTAGGAATTTCACAGGACAGTAAGAGGGGACACCAAGAAGCAAAGTGATCCAAAAATTGGTAGGGCGAGCCAGGTGGACGGTAGATCATGTCTGCGCATAAGAAGAGCGGGTGGAAATGGACCTCAAATGAGGGGAAGAAGAGTGAGGGTCCCGGGGGAATGACCTTAAAAGTAAACTGCGGCGATAGAAGTAAGCTTACCCCTCCACCCTGCCTGTTATCAGGCCTAGTAGTGTGTAAGAAATGTAGGCCACCATGAGACAGAGCAGTAGGGGATACCGTATCAGACTGCTGGATCCAGGGGTCAGTAAAGGCGAGCAGGTTGAGAGATTTACTAAGGAATACGTAAATAAATAAATAAGTAAATATAAGGAATAATTCATATATTCTAGTTTGCTACACACTTCCAGAGAGAACAGTTAAAAGGGACAGGAGAAAGATAAGGAGAGGGAACACAGTGAATATTGATGAGGTTAGTAGGACTTCTATATGTGCAGGAAGTGAAAAGGTAGTGAAAGAAGGAGGACCAGGGTGTGTAGAGATGTCCCCAGCAGCTAGTAGGAGCAAAATAGACAGACACAGAAGGTGGTTCAGAGACTTATGTGGGCACTTCTGTTTAATTTCACTGCTAAAAGAAGAATTGGGATAAGGGTGGATAAAGAGAGTGAAAAGTGTGTGAGACCTGTACATGGGAACATGAGCATAACTAGCAAAGACAGGGCCCCCCAGCAAACGTTTGACTTGGGCACGCCCCCACGACATAGCGTCCCCTTTCGCGGCCCCCACACAACATAAGGCACCACATACACTATAATGTCCCAAAGTGGCCTCCACACAGTATAATGTTCCATAGCAGCCCCTCAACACAGTATAATGTCCCACAGTGGCCTCTGCATACAGTATAATGTCCTATGGTGGCCCCTCAATACGGTATTATGTCCCACAGTGGCCCCTGCACATGGTATTATATCCCACAGTGGCCCCTGTACACAGTATTATGTCCCACAGTGGCCCCTGCACACAGTATTATGTCCCATGAACTATTATTATACTCTGGGGTCTGAAAATATAATGATCAGAGGCCCAGGGGAGGTGAGAAACACAAAAAACTGTGTTACTCACCTTTCCTGGGCTCCGGCGCAGTCCCGGCTGCTTTAGGCCCTCTTCAATGTCGGCACAGACGTCATATGGGCCAAGCCGGTGTCGCAATACATAATGAAGCCAGCCTTTCCCACATGACATCTGGGACTTCACCAAAGAGACCCGTAGACAGCTGGGAGTCATCACGCCAGAGCACAGAAGAGGTGAGTGACACAGGTTTTTATGTTCCCTCACCTCCCCTGGGTCTCCAATCATTATACTCTGGTCTGAAAAGATCCCAGAGTATAATAATAGCAGTATTTGTTGGGGTTTGTACAACAAAAATTTTTGCTGCGGGCCCATGGCCTCACTTACAGATACTCGCTCCTGCTCACAGCTACATCTGCTTCCCCTTCTGCCCTTCAGGGGGCCAAAGCGACATGATATGGGATGCAGAAGGGGAAGCAGAGGCGGCCGTGAGCAGGAGTGGAGATCGGTAATTATATAGGGCCCGTTACCTGCTGGAGTTACTCCAACAGGTAATGGCCTATTAAAAAAAACATCATCAGGGGCCTGACGGGCCCTTTAAGGTGCCAGACCCTGTGGCAGCCACTACGGCTGCTACCCTGGTACTTACGTCATGGCATAGTATGAACTGGTGGTAGAGATGGAGGGGAGTTCTGCATGAGAACAATTGCTAAGACAGTAAGTGCAACTCTATGATACCATATGTAGAGGCTTGCTGTTTTTGTTCTAAATTTACCTGGAGTTCTTTCATTGCTTACCTGTCTAAATGTCATATATAACTGTACTTTGTTTCATCTGCACTTAGTTTGATATGTACATTTGCATTAAAAATGCCCCCCCCTGCATTGGAAATAGATAGGTTCCTAGGAGCCCTAAAAATGGATGATGGCGCAGATAGGCAGCAGCCAACTTGCTCTACAGTAGTTCAGTTTGTCCTCCCTCTCAGCGGGTGTAAAAGCCCACATTTTTGACCAGTAGCGAGGGTCTAACATGGTGGATAGCCAGTAGTCATTCCTCTGCCGAATGGTGACAATTCAGCTGTCACTACGCAAGCGAGCATGCATCTGGCCATTTGCGCAAGTGACTTGGAGGGACTCCCTGCATTCATCTCCACTGCATACTGCCACGGTGTGTTTGGGTCATCAGCCTCATCTTCCTCATCTCCCTTTTACTCTTCGGGCTTGCTCCTGCTCCTCCTCTCTTGTCTCCTGTGTGGAAAATCGACCCATTTCGCTACACATTTCTCGTACTCCAATGTCCGCCTCCTCCAGTTCAGCCCCCACAGGGCTCATGTGGCCGTGAGATGTAGGTGCCACATCTCCAGTCCCCTGACCAGCCAGATTTACAAGCATCTTTTCCAGGACATGAATCAGTGGAATTACGTTGTTCATCCCGTAGTCCTGGCAACTGACTAATAAAGTGGCCTCCTCAAAGGGAACGAGCAAACGTCAGGTGTCATGCATGAGCTGCCACTGGCTAACATTGAAGTTACACAGGGGAGTACCTCTGTCCACTTGGATCATCAAGAAATCGTTTATGGCCTTTCTCTGTTCGCACAGTCAGTCCAACATATGGAGGGTTAAATTCCAACAGGTGGAAACATTGCATATCAGTCTATGTTGTGGGAGGCCATTCTGCCGCTGCAGCTCAAGGAGGGTGTGCTTGCTGTTGTACGAGTGGCTGAAGTGCATACAAAGTTTCCTTGCCATTTTTAGGATGACTTGTAGATGGGTGGAACACTTAACGAAACGCTTGACAACCAGATTAAACACATGTGCCATGGCAAATGAGGTGTAGAACAGCATGACACCACTGTGCCCTGCACATGTGGTATGCTGGAGGAGCACTGGGAATTGTCCCTGCAGTGGAGGCTTAGGAGACAGTGGAGGATGAGGTGGACATTGTTGCAGGACCAATATCGTGAGAACGTGGAGGCAGAAGCTGCGTCACCTGTTCAAGTTGCTGGTGTGTCTGGGCAGAAACCACATTAACCCAGTGGGCCATAAATGACATATATTGTCCTTGACCATAGTTACAGCTCCACACGTCGGTGCTGCCGTGCACTTTGGCAGACACCGACAGGCTCATAGAATGGCCCACCTTCTGTTCTACATATTTGTGCAGGGCTGGTACTGCCTTTTTGGCAAAGAAATGATGGCTTGGGACTCTCCAACTTGGCTCGGCACAAGCCATCAGTTTTCTGAAAGGTGCAGAGTCCACCAATTGGAAAGGGAATGACTGCAGCACCAGCAACTTGGACAGGAGCATGTTCAGCTTCTGCACCGTTGGATGATTGCACGCATACTGTTGTCTCTTAGATATACTGTAGATTCTGTGATCGATTGCTGATGCAATGACTGACTAAGAGGAGAAGGAGGAGCATGAGCATCATGACCAGCAGATGATGGGAAGGACACAAAGCTGCCTTCAGCTGAGGTGGTGGAGCCTTGACTGGTTGAAATGGAGTGCGTGCCACTGGGTGATGCAGCGGTTGCTGCAGAAGGCTGAACCTCCACATTAGAGCCACAGTTCTCCAAGGCCACTTTATGGTGACGCTGCATATGTTGAAGCAGGGCTGTGGTGCCAACATTGGCACCCTGGCCACGCTTCATCTTCTGCCCACAGATTCCACATATGGCCATTTTTACCTTCCCCGACGGCTTAACAAAAAACTGCCACACCGCCAAGTAGGTGATTTTACCCCCAACACTCTGCACTAACTGACTGCTTCTGCCACTGCCTCAGTGAACCCCTGCACCACTGCTTTCCAGGCAGGTAGGCAAAGCGGGTGGTCTACCCCGTGCACATTTGGCTCCCGACCTCCCACTGCTGCTACCCTGCTGACTCTGTTGCTGCCTTATGCGAATGCTGCCACTCTCTTCTCCGGATGATGATGAAGCCCCTTCATCACCTGTCTCCCAATTGTGATCGGCTACATCGTCATCCACTACTGTCTGCAGGTCACTGATGTCCTCCTCCATGGTCTCTGAGCCAGGAGCCTGACCACTCGCATCACCAGCTCCCACGCCACTCTCCTCATCGCTACTTGCCTGCCTACTGGAGGAAGTGGCGGATGTCTCTTCCAAATCTTGGTTGGGCACTAACTGCTGACTGTCCTCTAGTAGCTCCTCCTTACTGTATAGTGGATCTGAGCCCACAGTATAGAGTACTTCTCTGGCTGAGGGAACAGAAAAGGACAGAGGCAGGTTGAGGACACGAGAGGCCACAGAGCCTGATCCCGGGCCATGCCAACTAAGGTTTTGTCTGACGAACCCACCGACTCTTGGCTGGGGGTGTCTGATGTGACTTGGGATGAAGTGGATGACCAAGTCAACCATTCTACAACCATTGGGTTGCTGGTCAAGACTTGACCGCTAGCTGACACTGGGAGCTCAGGCCTCTGTAAGTCACCCCTGCTGCCACACCCCCTTACTCTGCTGTGACCTGTGCCTGCACCAGAAACATTTAGGCCTGTGCCCCTCCCCTGTGCATGGCCTGTCACTTCTCTGTCTGACATACTGTTAGATCAAAAAAGTAATTGAAAAGGAAATAATACAGGGCAAAAAGGCCTGTAATTTTCTACTTTCAAAAGAAGCCCCTTATTTGTTTCCTCACTACTAAACACCTTTAAAAAGATGTTATAACAGATAACTGCAGAGATTACTGGATAAGAATTCAGTTGTTTTGCACTACTGCACTGCAAAAGGCTTGTAATGTTCTACCTTGAACACACAGGTATGATCTATTGCAAACCTGCTATGAGTAGCAGTATAATGGCAGTGAGTGCTGCAATGTGTAGTACAATTGTTGCTATTACTGATGCTGCAACCACCCCAAATGAACCCTGTTCTGCTTCAATACTCTTCTGTAAATTCCTCCCTATCCTTTCCCTACAGTTCTAAGGCTCTTTCTGTTTTGAATTGTTTTCTACCACTTTCCCTAGCGCCTGCTGACGTCTCTCCCTGCACTAAGTACGATGTGAAATGACTGACCCTAAAATGGCGGAGAGTTTTTATATGGCTGTGACATCACATGGCTGGCTGGCTGCTGATTAGCTGCATGCATGGCATTGTGGGTGATCCTTCATTCCCAGAGTTCCTTTCCCCTTGTCCTAACATGTGCAGCAGCCATTTTATTAAAAAATGTGATTCGATACATCGAAGCACGAGGAAATCTGGAATCGAGGCAAATCGAAGATTTCCTGAAATTCGGATCGAATTCCACTTCGTCAGCTTTGATTCGCTCATCTCTAATTATTATACTCTGGGGTCTCCTACCATTAATTAAACCGGTCCAATATAAGTCTAAGGAGAGAGGAGAGGGAAGGAAGGGAAGAGCTCATCAAAACAGAGAGACATTTGCAATATAAAAATACAGTTTTCTTTCACAACACAGCTGGGTTATCAGGAATTACTTTCCTGCCTTCTCCTGTCAGAAATAACTCATTTATGCTATAGACGGCCTCATACCATTGTCTCTCTCCATTTTATGATCCCCCTCCTCTATCCATAGATTTCAATGTCATCTTATCTGCTTGTGTATGGAGTAAGGATTGAAATCATTCCCTGTTACTAGGGCAGGTCCGTCTTTAGAAACCATCAAGCTAAAGACAGAAACAGTGACTGGAGGGGGATAGGTACACTGTACAGTCTCTGCATGTTTATACACAGTTTTTACAGCTTATATACTGTGCATTATACAGCTGACAATGAGTGTAAGGGGAGTCTATGTACTTCTACTTGTATCTACGTCTGACTAGCTGCTTGTGTTATTGCTGATGGCATGTTAGTAATAGACAGTAAGCAGCTTTCCTTTTTCTGTGTCAAGGATCTTTTTAGCTGCAACATTATCTGAATTTGCAGTCCAGTGTTTCTGGATTTCCTATATTATGGTCACTTTGGCTTTTCTCAGTTATTTTCTGTAAGATCATTTATAAATTATATATTATCCTTTTAAGGACACAGGGTAGTTTGGTCATTAAGGCTTAGCATATTTTTTTATGTTTTCCATTTTCCATCTCTGTTTTCCAAAATGTATAACTTTATTTTTCTACCAAACAAGCCACATGAGGGCTTATTCTTTGTGTGGCTAGTTGTGCTACCTTTAGTTGGCACAACTTTGGGGATCATTTAATGTTTCGATTAGCTTGTATTTATGTTTTTAGGGGGGACCGTTTGTAAAAGATTATACGATTCTGTCATTATTTATTTGTATTTGGTTTTTCTGAAATTCACCCTACAGTACACATGACATGGCATCTTTTCTGGTGGTTCATTATGATTACAGTGATACCATATTTATATCAGTTTTATTATGTTTTACCACTATTACTACTATTTTGCTAAAATTAAATATTTTTTAGAGGTCACTGTATTCTGATGTCCATAACGTTTAATTCTATGGACTATGTGAGGATTTCTTCTTTTTTTTTTTTTTGGGGGGGGGGGGGGTAAGGTTAAGTTTTTCTGGTATGTACAACATTTTGATCATTTTTTGCTGCTTTTTTTTTAGAGCTGAGGTGACCAAAACACATTAATTTGAGTATTGTGGTATTTACTTTTTGAAGTGTTAAAGATAAATTATTATCTTCTAAGTTATTGTTCAGTAGTCTGGACTTCTATGCACATGGTGATGCCTAATATGTTTGTTTATTTGTTTTTGAAGTTTTTTATTCCATTTTTTTTTAGACTTTTTAAACTTTTTACACTTATACTGGCCCATAGGAAACCTGGGATTGCTTGATCCCTTGTACCATATACTGCAATATTTCTGTATTGCAGTATATGGTACTTAGGCTGCCTATGTGTAATATTGAAAAGGAAGCTAGGAGACAGTTGATTAGCCTCCTAACTGCCATAGCATCCCCTTGGAACCCCTCAATCCCACCACAGGGTCTGAGGGAGTGCTGAGGGCTAAAGCCCTGTGTCTTATTATTACAGCACTAAGCAGTAAATATATGCTCAGCACAATGTAATACTAAGGTGCACAATGTTGAGGTGTTAATGATAAATATCCTCAATATTGACTTCTGTGGTCCCCGCTAGTAACAGTGACCCAGTCTGAGTATGCGCTATTGATAGCCATTCTCTGTTTTCTATATCTGAGCCAGTTATTTACCCACTTACAGACATTGCCCCCCTAGTCTGAGCCCGCTCATTTAATGCACCAAACATTTATGTGATACAGTATTAAATGCTTGTTTGTTTTTCTCCCTTTGGCAATGATACTCTTTGTCTGTCTGCTTTATGTTATTCTAGCCTTTTTATTTTAAACTCTTCTAGCTCATCCTCTGCTCCCTCCTCAGATTTATTACATAGCCCCGGTCAGTATCTGCAGGCAATGAAAAATAATCCTCCTAGTCTTTACTAATAATCAATTGTTATTATACTGTATTGCACCTCCTAGCTTATACTTTATTACATTTTCACATGTGCTCTTGCTACTATGTTCCTTGCAAGAATGTTCACCTATGATCTAATTTCTTAGAACCTACCAGAAACCTTGGGTGAACGGTTGTTTTTGGAACTATTAGCCTAAATATTAAACAGCCTTAAAGAGAGACAGGACTGAGGATCAGGCCACATAATGTTTCTTACAGTTAACTATATGTCACATGTATTATTATGCTGATTCTCCTACATTAGTGACATTGATTGTAAGGAGGCGGTCTGATGGTTGCCAGAAATTTGGCTTCAGAACCCCTGTGTTTTGACACATACACATTAGGTATCCCTGTGTACAAAAACATCCAGTCTACAAACTTCTAAAAATATTTTTCCCGTACGGTAAACGCCTTAATGGGGAAAAAAAAATCAAAAATGTCCAACTACAGTTTTTCCGCTGTTTTGCCTCTGACAAAAATTTGAATAAAAAGTGATCAAAGTAATAGACATTCCCCAAAATTATATAACTAAAGAGTTCATCTGCCCCCGCAAAAAAGATGCCCCATGTATCCCTGTACATGGGTATCAAAAAGAAAAAAAAAATTTTGCAAAGTTTTGGATTTATTTTAAGGGGTTAAAATGTAAATAAAACTATATAAATTTCCCATAGTGCTATTCTGTGGTCTGGTCTGTGTTTAGCTGTCATTGTATTGTGTGTCTGTATGAAATCATCTTATCCTGGATTGTAGTTTTTTTTAGATTCTCCAGTGTAGGTCCCTTCTTTGGGGCATCTTGGAAAAAATATCTTGAACACGACATACATCACATGTATATGAGAACTTGCCAGTGACTTTGTAGACCACATAAACATCTATATGTGGATGGTGTTTATGACAAGATGTGGTTGCAGGTCATGGTGATGAGCGGACATGTCTGACCAGGAGATTCCTCCTTAGGTTTGGTGACCACTTGCATGTGAGGAGAGGTCGAGGAATATATCCGTTAGTCTATTGTCTCTATGGAATATGGGCTTAAGATTTTCCTTAACATGGTCATTTGGCGGTTGCATGTGACCATGCCTGCTGTTGTTCTCCTTGTTTGTACTCGACAAGACTGTTCTTTAGAATTCTTGGACTTCTTTGAATCTATTCATTCGATGGTATCCATGTTGTACAGGTAAATGTCTTTGGAGCTTGTTCTATGGATCTAAACCATGAAAATCAGCCCCGACCATTACTTTATTAAGGGACATGTTGTTCCTCCTAAATGTTTCCACCACACAATAGAAGCCATTGAAACTAAACACTGACCAGGACAACTATAGTGTTCATCTACTGATATTACCAAAGTATGGAGCCAAAGTGTTCAACCAGGTGACTGTTATAAGTGAGTGCACAGACTTTTTACAATGTATAGATCAATTGTAATAAATCTCAACTTTAATTCCACACAAAATAGATGACTGGATCTAAAAACAAGAACAGGTAAAAAAAAAAAAAAAACGACCAAGCAATATTTTTCTTTGTTTTCTTCATTCAAGTATACATAATGAAAACGAATTAGTTCTTCTGGAGTCACTCGGAATTCTTAAGAGATTAAACCCTCTGAGTAAGACTTCTCTGTATAAGCAGGTATAAAGGAAGAGCCTGACGTCCAGTACTGGATCAGATACACAAACTGAGATTGTCATCCTGGCACATTTCTTTATCATGACATTATTACAATATGAGTCAAGCCCAAGGATGGAGAACATATCCACAGCTGGAAGTTCTTTTGTCTTTCTAGGACTCTTGGAGATGGAAAGATACCGAATCCCATATTCTATCCTAGCCCTTGGTCTGTACATTGTAACCACATTGATGTGTTGTCTCATTGTCTATGATTGAGGAAAGTCTCCATGAACCCATGTACATCTTCATTTCTAATCTTCTGCTCAATGGTGTTTTTGGGAACACTGCTATCTTTCCTCAGTTCATTGTTAGTTTATTTTCAGGATCCTCAACCGTATCATTCCCCGAATGTTTCATTCAGACCTTCTGTGTGCAAACTTTTTCTACAGTTGAAATTTTCACCTTTACCGCTATGGCTTATGACCGATATTTAGCAGTGGGGAACCCTCTGAGATACCCTTCCCTCATGACCAATATGACTGCTTTTAAATACATCTGTGTGATATGGGCTCTTGTCTTCATACTTGTCATTGTCCCATTGATAATGACAGCCAACCTCAAATTTTGTGGGGTAAACATTAATAATGTCTTCTGTGAGAACATGTCTCTGCTCAGACTGGCTTGTGGGAACACTATGGTGAATAACATCTTTGGGCTTGTTGAAACGTTGGTCGTCGTTTCCATCGCTCTACTAATTATTTACTATTGTTACGTAAGGACACTGATAATTTGTCTAAAGACTTCCAGGTCAACGTCCCTTAAGGCCATCCACACCTTGGTCACCCACATCATCACTTTTTCCACTTTTATGACTGCGGCACTTTTTGTTTTTCTAAGATACAGGCTGAGTGGTGGGAATATTTCTGTCATGGTTCATGTCCTTATTTCCATCAGTGGTCTTCTGACTTCTGTCATTGTTAATCCCATTCTCTATGGGATAAGGACAGAAGCTTTAAAATTAAAACTGATCCATAATTTACAGAAAGTAGAAATATTCAAAAAGTTTTCTCAGCCAAAAAATACGTAAAGCCCCTGTATTCAGAGAGGACATTGTCAGGACTATGAGAGCTTTGCAAATTTTCTTCTGCAGATAATGACTTCCTAGTAAAGGGAAACACAAAAAGTGCAAAATGTTACCTTTTTACCTTTTTTTATTTTGCTTTTCTTTTTATTTGTACTATTTCTTGTCGATGTATATACACATGTAAGTAAAAAATAAAGTCTTGAGGTGAAACCTTAATTTCAAAGTCTTAAATACCAAAGAGGAGAACTATAAAACTGCTGTGGGGGTCAAAAGAGAGAGTGTCTGGCCCAGGTTGCCCTTAGTCTAAGATCCTATGTCAAGGACTTGGCAAATTGTAGAAAATATTGTTCTTTGTAGTTCTTACCCCAATGTAAGATATGGGTTATATCAGGAGGACTGAAGGTGTGTTATAAAAAGCTGAAAATGTATAGAATATACTGGAAATATACAGACTAGTTACATCAGCTCTCACTGTCCAGGTCTCTATTATACATACCCATGAGGTAACCCACGTGCACCCATATAGAGAGAATGTCTCAGTAGTGTGTAGTTAACTCTTTATGTCTCATTTCCATGAATATTGTACCCCATATATCTCACCAGATGTTCAGGTACATTTGTTCAGGCCCTCAAAATACACAAATCAATCAATAGACAATATTCAATAGAAAATAGTCACCGGATCTTCTTTCTTCTTTGTCTTGTGTAAGATATAAAGGACGTTGGAGTCTGTCTGTTCTGTTTGGTGTGTTCATCCTAGTATCTGCTTTATGTTATACTCTGTTACCTGTTGCCCTATATATTTGGTTAGATCTTACCAGTTTGGCCTATGGTGTCTGTTATTTGTTACTCGTGGTCTATGGTCTCTGTTCTTGTTAACTGTGGCCTTTGACTACTGTTACATGTTACGTGTGGTCCATGAATTCTTTCCCTCTTAACTACGGCTTATGACTTCTATCTCTGTAACTTGTGGCCTTTGGAGTCTTTCCCTGCTTCCTGTGGCCTATGGCTTCTGTTCCTGTTACTTGTAGTCTTCGAAGTCTTTCCCTGCTTCCCTGACCTATAGATTATGTCCCTGTTCCCCATGGTCTATGGCTTCTGTCCCTTTTACTCATGGCCCATAGTTTCTGTCAACTGGGGTTTGTGAGTCTGTCCCTGGCCTATCTATTCTGTCCCTGCTTCCCTGTTGTATGGTTTCTGTCCCTGTTTCCCATGGTGTATGGCTTCTATCCCTTCTTCTCCTGGCCTTAGAACCTTAGTCTGGACCTGCCTGCTCAGCTCCTACTTAACTGGATCCCCATCAGAAGGTAGGTGAAGTCCAAGAAGCAAAGTCCAGGTCATCATACGAGGCTAAAGGGTAAAGACTGGAGAGGTTTGGCAGCACAGTGGGCTCACGATCCGCTGTTATAGAATGCATGGACTTAATGTCCAGACATAAATTAATTGTCCGTATTAGAAAAAGGAATCCATTAAATTGCAATAGCTGAAGATGGTAATAAATTCTATAACATATAATACTAGTAATATATAAACTATACAAAATCTAAAAATATACAGGTCTCTTCTTCTCCTCATCTTCTTCCGCTCCTGCACAAGAATTAGTGCTGTAGTAGATGACTTAGTCGCTAAACTCATTAGTTTGTAGATTTCTATGATATTTATACTTGTAAATCATGTGGAGCAGAAATTATAATAGAATAGTCCAAATAATATCCATATAATTCTATATCACACCTGATATCTGTACAGTAGTGCACCTGAGCACAGATATGTGCACCGAGCTATAGCTGTTGTCAGTGTATATATGTGATGTGTTAATCGTGTACAGTCTGATGTCTGTCTGCTCTATATACAGACAATGCACAGTACTACTTCTATTGCTGTGGATATAGAGACTGCACAGTACTATCTCTTATGCCTGCATGTTCTATACATTCTTTTCTGTATATATGGACACTGCACAGTACCACTTCTCTTGTCCTGTATACTGGTGTAATTCTCAGTATCTGCCCTTATTCTGTATATATGGACAGTGCACAGTACCACTTCTCTGTCCTGTATACTGGTGTAATTCTCAGTATCTGCTCTTATTCTGTATATATGGACACTGCACAGTACCACTTCTCTGTCCTGTATACTGGTGTAATTCTCAGTATCTGCTCTTATTCTGTATATACGGACAGTGCACAGTACCACTTCTCTTGTCCTGTATACTGGTGTAATTCTCAGTATCTGCTCTTATTCTGTATATACGGACAGTGCACAGTACCACTTCTCTCCTCCTGTATACTGGTGTAATTCTCAGTATCTGCTCTTATTCTGTATATATGGACACTGCACAGTACCACTTCTCTAGTCCTGTATACTGGTGTAATTCTCAGTATCTCCTCTTATTCTGTATATATGGACACTGCACAGTACCACTTCTCTAGTTCTGTATACTGGTGTAATTCTCAGTATCTGCTCTTATTCTGTATATACGGACAGTGCACAGTACCACTTCTCTTGTCCTGTATACTGATGTAATTCTCAGTATCTGCTCTTATTCTGTATATACGGACAGTGCACAGTACCACTTCTCTTGTCCTGTATACTGGTGTAATTCTCAGTATCTGCTCTTATTCTGTATATACGGACAGTGCACAGTACCACTTCTCTAGTCCTGTATACTGGTGTAATTCTCAGTATCTGCTCTTATTCTGTATATATGGACAGTGCACAGTACCACTTCTCTTGTCCTGTATACTGGGTGTAATTCTCAGTATCTGTTCTTATTCTGTATATATAGACACTGCACAGTACCACTTCTCTCCTGTATACTGGTGTAATTCTCAGTATTTGCTCTTATTCTGTATATATGGATAGTGCACAGTACCACTTCTCTCCTGTATACTGGTGTAATTCTCAGTATTTGCTCTTATTCTGTATATATGGATAGTGCACAGTACCACTTCTCTAGTCCTGTATACTGGTGTAATTCTCAGTGTCTGCTCTTATTCTGTATATATGGACAGTGCACAGTACCACTTCTCTTGTCCTGTATACTGATGTAATTCTCAGTATCTGCTCTTATTCTGTATATACGGACAGTGCACAGTACCACTTCTCTGTCCTGTATACTGGTGTAATTCTCAGTATCTGCTCTTATTCTGTATATACGGACAGTGCACAGTACCACTTCTCTGTCCTGTATACTGGTGTAATTCTCAGTATCTGCTCTTATTCTGTATATACGGACAGTGCACAGTACCACTTCTCTGTCCTGTATACTGGTGTAATTCTCTGTATCTGCCCTTATTCTGTATATACGGACAGTGCACAGTACCACTTCTCTTGTCCTGTATACTGGGTGTAATTCTCAGTATCTGCTCTTATTCTGTATATATGGACAGTGCACAGTACCACTTCTCTTGCCCTGTATACTGGTGTAATTCTCAGTATCTCAGTATCTGCTCTTATTCTGTATATAAGGACAGTGCACAGTACCACTTCTCTTGTCCTGTATACTGGGTGTAATTCTCAGTATCTGCTCTTATTCTGTATATAAGGACAGTGCACAGTACCACTTCTCTTGCCCTGTATACTGGTGTAATTCTCAGTATCTGCTCTTATTCTGTATATAAGGACAGTGCACAGTACCACTTCTCTTGTCCTGTATACTGGGTGTAATTCTCAGTATCTCCTCTTATTCTGTATATATGGACAGTGCACAGTACCACTTCTCTTGTCCTGTATACTGGTGTAATTCTCTGTATCTGCTCTTATTCTGTATATATGGACAGTGCACAGTACCACTTCTCTTGCCCTGTATACTGATGTAATTCTCAGTATCTGCTCTTATTCTGTACATATATGGACAGTGCACAGTACCACTTCTCTTGCCCTGTATACTGGTGTAATTCTCAGTATCTGCTCTTATTCTGTATATAAGGACAGTGCACAGTACCACTTCTCTTGTCCTGTATACTGGGTGTAATTCTCAGTATCTCCTCTTATTCTGTATATATGGACAGTGCACAGTACCACTTCTCTTGTCCTGTATACTGGTGTAATTCTCTGTATCTGCTCTTATTCTGTATATATGGACAGTGCACAGTACCACTTCTCTTGCCCTGTATACTGGTGTAATTCTCAGTATCTGCTCTTATTCTGTATATATGGACAGTGCACAGTACCACTTCTCTTGTCCTGTATACTGGTGTAATTCTCAGTATCTGCTCTTATTCTGTACATATATGGACAGTGCACAGTACCACTTCTCTTGTCCTGTATACTGGGTTTAAAAAAAATACAGAAAAAAAGTTTTTTTTTTTTGGGGTGTGGGGGCAGTCTATGGGACCTGCAATCAAAGGACTGAAGGTTCAAGTCCACAATTGGGGGGGCTAATAAAATAGTAAAAGAAATAAAAAAAACCAAACAAAATAATATATATAAACCCCCCCCCCCAAAAAAAAAAAAAAAAAAAAAATCACCCTCCTTTCCTACAAACTTATAAAAATATTTTTCCTTTCAGTAAACACCGTAGCAGGAAAAAAAAAATCAAAAGTTCCAACTGTCATTTTTTTTGCTGTTTTTCCTCTGATAAAAATTTGAACAAAAAGCGATCAAAGCAATAGACATTCTCCAAAATGATATAACTAACAAGTACACCTGACCCTGTAAAAAAAGACTCCCTACGCATCCCTGTACACAGAAATATAAAAAAGTTACGAGTGTCAGAATATGGCAAATATTGCTCTATCTGAAACTGAATCTCTCAAAGACTGAATTACTGCTGTTTCCACCATCTAATAGATCTGTCCCTGATATCTCCATCGCAGTCTCTGGCCTTACCATAACTCCTAGGCAGTATGCCCGCTGCCTCGGGGTTTTGTTTGACTCAGACCTTTCCTTCACCCCCCATATCCAATCACTCGCACGCTCATGTCATCTCCACCTCAAAAACATCTCCAGAATCCGCCCTTTCCTTACCACAGATACACTAAAGACACTTATTGTTGCCCTGATTCACTCTCGCCTTGACTACTGTAACTCCTTACTAATCGGTCTTCCCCTTACTAAACTCTCCCCTCTACAATCTATTCTGAATGCGGCGGCCAGGCTCATCTATCAGTCTAGACGCTACAGCGATGCCTCCGGTCTGTGCCGGTCACTACATCGTCTGCCTATTCAATACAGAATACAATATAAACTTCTCCCCCTCCTCCACAAGGCTCTCCATAATGCTGCACCTCCCTACATTTCCTCCCTCATCTCTGTCTATCGCCCAACCCGTACTCTCCGTTCACTCAATGACCTAAGACTAACATCCTCTATTATCAGAACCTCCCACGCTCGTATACAAGACTTCTCCCGAGTTGCACCACTTCTCTGGAATGCTCTATCCCGGACTATCAGATTAACCCCCAATTTCTACAGCTACAAGTGCAAACTAAAGACATATTTTTTCAGACAGGCCTATCCCAACTCCTAATGTAAACCCTTCCGTAGTTAGAATCCCTAAAACATACCCTCCTCTGTTCACGCTCCCGCATTACCTCACAGGATATGATGCTGTATCAGACTAACTTTATATGTCCAGGCACCATCTGCACGTTACAGGACACAACTGGTGACGGCTCATACAGCTTTATATATGTGTAATGACAGTAACCTCTATTACAGAATTGTCTAACATAGTGGAGAGCCAGTAGTCATCTCTCTGTTGAATGGTGACAATTCGGCTTTCACTATGCAAGCAAGTCAGCATGCATCGGGCCATTTGCGCAAGTGACTCCGAGGGACTCCCTGCATACATCTCCACTGCATACTGTCACGGTGTGTCTGGGTCATCTGCCTCATCTCCCTCTTGCTCTTCTGGCTGCTCCTCCTCTCCTGTCACCTGTGTAGAAAAACTACCCATTTCGCTACACATTCTTGTGCTCTAATGTTCTCCTCCTCCTCCAGTTCATCCCCCACAGGGGGGTAAAGGTTATAAGACCATCTCCAAGCAGCTTGATGTTCCTGTGACTACAGTTGCACATATTATTCAGAAATTTAAGATCCATGGGACTGTAGCCAACCTCCCTGGACATGGCCGCAGGAGGAAAATTGATGACAAATCAAAGAGAAGGATAATACGAATGGTAAAAAAAGAGCCCAGAAAAACTTCTAAAGAGATTAAAGGTGAACTTCAAGCTCAAGGAACATCAGTGTCAGATCGCACCATCCGTCGTTGTTTGAGCCAAAGTGGACTTCATGGGAGACGACCAAGGAGGACACCATTGTTGGAAACAAATAAAAAAAAAAGCCAGACTGGAATTTGCCAAACTACATGTTGACAAGCCACAAAGCTTCTGGGAGAATGTCCTATGGACAGATGAGATAGAAATCGAAATTTTTGGCAAGGCACATCAGCTCTATGCTCACAGACGGAAAAATTAAGCATATCTTGAAAAGAACACTGTCCCTTCTGTGAAACATGGAGGAGGCTCTGTTATGTTCTGGGGCTGCTTTGCTGCATCTGGCACAGGGTGTCTTGAATCTGTGCAGGGTACAATGAAATCTCAAGACTATCAAGGGATTCTAGAGAGAAATGTGCTGCCCAGTGTCAGAAAGCTTGGTCTCAGTCACAGGTCATGGGTCTTGCAACAGGATAATGACCCAAAACACACCGCTAAAATCACCCAAGAATGGCTAAGAGGAAAACATTGGACTATTCTGAAGTGGCCTTCTATGAGCCCTGACCTAAATCCTATTGAGCATCTTTGGAAGGAGCTGAAACATGCCGTCTGGAAAAGGCACCCTACAAACCTGAGACAACTGGAGCAGTTTGCTCATGAGCAGTGGCCAAAATACCTGCTGAGAGGTGCAGAAGTCTCATTGACAGTTACAGGAATCGTTTGATTGCAGGGATTGCCTCAAAAGGTTGTGCAACAAAATATTGAGTTAAGAGAACCATCATTTCTGTCCAGGCCTGTTTCTTAACCGTAGTTACAGCTCCACACGTCAGTAGACACCGACAGGCTCAAGGACTGGCCCACCTTCTGTTCTACATATTTGTGCAGGGCTGGTACTGCCTTTTTGGCAAAGAAATGATGGCTTTGGACTCTTCACCTAGGCTCAGCACAAGCCATCTGAAAGGTGCAGAATCCACCACTTGGAAAGGGAGTGACTGCAGCACCATCAACTTGGATAGGAGCATGTTCATCTTCTGCACCGTTGGATGAGTGCACGCATACTGTTGTCTCTTCTAAATCGCTTCGGTGATGGATTGCTGACGCAATGACTGACGAGGAGGAGCAGGAGCATCACAACCAGCAGATGACGGGAAGGACACACAGCTTCCTTTGGCTGAGGTGTTTGAGCCTTGACTACCTGAATGGGGGCACGTGCCACTGGGTGATGCAGCGATTGCTGCAGCAGGCTGGACCACCACATTGGAGCCACAGCTCTCTCAGGCCACTTTTTGGTGACGCTGCATATATTGATGCAGGGCTGTGGTGCCAACATTGGCACGCTGGCCACGCTTCACCTTCTGCCCACAGATACGACATATGGCCAAGTTCAACTCACCCAGCAGCTTAACAAAAAACTGCCACACTACCGAGTAGGTGATTTTACCCCCAACACTCAACACTAACTGACTGCTACTGCCACTACCTCCATGAACCCCTGCACCACTGCTTTTCGGGCAGGTAGTCTCCTGCGAAGTGGGTGGTCTACCCCGGGCACGTTTGGCTCCCGACCTCCCACTGCTGCCATCCTCCTTACTCCCGGCCACGCTACTGACTTTCTGGCTCCACTGCTGCCTCATGCGCAAGCTGCCACCCTCTTCTCCCGATGATGATGAAGCTCCTTCATTACCCGGCTTCCAATTGCGATCGGCTACATCATCATTATCGAGTAATGTCTGCAGGTCACTCCTCAACGGTCTCTGAATCTGACCGCTCGCAACACGAGCTCCTATGCAACTCTCCTCATCACTACTTGCCCACCTACCAGAGGAAGCGGCGGATGTCTCCTCCAGATCTTGGCTGAGCAGTAGCTGCTGACTGTCCTCTAGTACCTCCTCCTCACTGTATAGTGGATCTGAGCCCACAGCATAGAGTACTTCTCTGCCTGAGGGAACAGAAAAGGACAGAGACACGTGAGGGCACAGGGCCTGCTCTCGGGACATGCCAACTAAGGGTTGTGTCTAATGAACCCACCGACTCTTGGCTAGGGGTGTTTGATGTGACTTGGGATGAATTGGATGACCGAGTCAACCATTCTACAACCATTGGGTTACTGGTCAAGACACGACCACTACTTGACACTGGTAGCTCAGGCCTCTGTAAGTCACCCCTGCTGCCACGCCCCCTTACTCTGCTGCGACTTGTGCCTGCGCCAGAAACATTTAGGCCTGTTCCACTTCCCATATGCAGGGCCTGTCGCTTCTCTGTCTGACATACTGTTACATCAAATAAGTAAGTGAAAGGGAAAATAATACAGGGCAAAACTGCGGAGATTAATGAATAAGAATTCTTTTTTTTTGCCACTATTGCGCAGCAAAAAGGCCTGTAATTTTCTACCTTCAAGACAACAGCGAATAAGCCACAGAAAAGGCGTTATTACTGATAACTGTGGAGATTAATGAATAATCCATTTTTTTTTGGCCACTAATGCATGACAAAAAAGCTTGTAATTTTCTCCCTTGAACACACAGGTATGATCTATTGCAAACCTGCAATGAGCAGCAGTATAATGGCAGTGAGTGCAGCAAGGTGTAGTAGGATTATTCCTATTACCCAGGCTGCAAACACCCCAAAAGAACCCTGTTCTGCTTCAATACTCTGTATAAATTCCTCCCTATCCTTTCCCTACACTTCTAATGCTCTTTCCCTGAACTGCAATTGAGCAAACTATCAGTTTTGAAGTGTTTTCTACCACTTTCCCTAGCGCCTGCTGACGTCTCTCCCTGCACTAAGTACACTGTAAAATGACTGAACCTAAAATGGCGGAGGGTATTTATAGGGCTGTGACATCACAGGGCCGGCTGGCTGCTGATTAGCTGCACACATGGCATTGTGGGTGATCCCACATTCCCAGAGTTCCTTGCCCCTTGTCCTAAACATGTGCAGCAGCCATTTTAGGAAAAAATGCGATTCGATACATCGAAGTGTGAGGAAATCCAGATTAGATGCGAATCAAAGCTTTCCTGAAGCAGGGCCCTCATTCCCATTGTGAATTGACTATTTCTCTGTAATGTATCTTTTTTGTCTGCACTTGATTATTATTATTATTATTATCATAATTATTAAAATGGCAACATTTAGAAAAAAATTTTTTTTGCAAAGTTTTGGATTTTTGTTAAGGGTTTAAACTATAAATAAAACTATATAAATTTGGTATCCCCAGAATCGTACCAAAACATAGAATACAGGTGACAGGTCATTTTGGCTGCAGAGTGAACGCCGTAAAAATGATGCTTGTAGGTAGTCGCACAAATGCACTTTTTCTCCAATTCCACCCCATTCTGAATTATTTTCCAGCTTCCCAGTACATTGTACAGAATAATAAATGGTACCATTATGAAGAACAATTTGTCCTGCAAACATTAAGCCTTCATATGGCTCTGAGAATGGAAAAATAACAAAGTTATGGGGTTTGGAAGGACGGGGGGGGGAGTCAAAAACAAAAATCGAAAAATGCCGCCTGTGGGAGGGGGTTTAAATGACATGCCAACTACAGATGTAAAATTTGTTAAGATAATTTTTAACACATCATGGGCACAATATTTAATGTCAACAATGCGCTAAGAGTCTTAGGAGGAGCTGCTTGTCAATTCAAATAGATTGGGAGCGAGAGTCTTCTCCCACCCTTCACTGCAGTAAGGAGAACATTGGCGCCAGTGTGAATGTCAGAGTAACAAGATAGGAATAGTAATAACATTGGTGGTGTTTAAAAAATAAAAAAAATCATAGTTGAGCTGCTGCCACTATTGCAGGCGATAGCTCCGCTACGAATAGACACTTTGGCCATTTGAATTTTGCACCGAAGCAGGTGGTAAACTCAAATGGACCAATAAATTGTCTTGACTTCCCATAGCGGCAGTGGCTTTTCTGTGATGGCGGGACCACCACCCGTAATAACATCAGGGGTCCCATTATGATCTATTCCTATCCCTGAGCTGTAACACTATGAAAAAACATTGGTGGCAGGAGTTGAAAAAAATAAAAAAAAAATCATCGGGGAGCCCCCACTATCAGTTTTTTTTTTTTCAACTACTGCCACCAATGTTTTTTATTTACTATTCCTGTACTGTGACATCATCGCGTCCCAGCATAGGGTTAGGTTATAGCATGGGCCCCAGCGACTTATAGAAGAGCAGAGGGGAAGGGAGGAGAAAATCACCTGCCAAATTTGTCAGAGCATAACTTTGGAGGTGGATGGGGCTAACGTGATCTGCCAGTCTTGTTGAATAGTGCTACATCTGCACATCTGGTGACTATCGATTATGGCAAAACCACATTTATATTGGTTTGTTATTGTTATTGTTATGTTTTACAACTTTTACCAAATAAAACATCATTTTTCAGAAATAATTGATGTGTTAAGGGTCACCGTTTGGTTGACAGAAGGCTCTTTTTTGTGGGGAAAGTTTTTATTGACACCATTTTTGGCATATATTTTTGGGAGTGGCAAGGTGACCAAAACACGTTAATTTGTGCATTGCCGTATTTTTTGTTTACGGTGTTCATCATATGGGATAAGTAATGTTATTTTTGGATAGTACAAGCTTAAACACACACAGGGACACCTAATTTGTTTTTGTTTTGTTTTTTTTGTTTTTTTGTTTTCATTATTTTTTAAGTTGGGAAAGTTCTTTAGTTTTTAAACTTTTATTATTCATTTATTATACTTTTTAAAAACTTTTTAACTTTAAGAAAAAAAAGAATTCCTGCCCCACTAGAGGACTTGAACCTGGGATCGCCTATACCGCCTTAACAACCCTTCCACGATCTTATTGCAGGGGACCCAAGGGAGTGAAGGTAGAGTGCAATCTCTCTAACCACCCATATGCCCATGTACCCATGATTTCTATTGATCACTGCTTCTGAAGGGTTATGAAGGGTTAAACTGTTGGAGTCAGAGCATTTTCTGAAAAGTTAGTACTGGGTCCTGGCTGTGTAATACAGCCCAGACCCGGAAGCTATGTAGCAGACACATCTCCTGTGCTTGCTAAAACTCTGCACTCTACTATTACAGCACAGATCATCAGCTGAGTGTTAAGGGTCATAATCCTGGTGGCTACCACCTACCACCACCTTTCAGTCGCTTTGTCCAAGTAGATTAATTTACATTTATTTGACAAATACAGCCTGATAGATTTTACATAATGGAGTCATATATAAAAAAACACTTTTCCACCCCAAACCAACCATGTCACTATGTATATCTTTATCTCTCCATCTATTCTACCCCATCATCTGACCTTCTCTGCACATCTACTCACACACCTACAAGCTTTCCATCCCAGACACACACAACCTCCCCACACGCTCTCCTATTTACACCTGCTATCCCTCTCCCTGCTACTCCTTACTTCTGGTGACATCTCCTAATCCTGGACCGCCCCAGCACCTCCCTGCTGTCAGATCTTTCCGCACAACCGGCACCAGCACACGGAACCCCCTAAATCTTACACCTATCTCACCTGCTCCTGCCCCTCCCCCCGCCCTCCCCGATGCACTATGGAACGCTCGCTCTGTACGCAACAAACTTGACTACATCCACGACCTCTTCATTTCTCATAAATTATAATTTCTTGGTATCACAGAAACGTGGATAACAACATCAGACACCACCTCCCCTGCTGCCCTCTCCTATGGAGGCCTGCAATTCTTGCACACTCCCCGCCCCAACAATAGACCTGGCGGTGGCGTAGGCGTACTCCTGTCTGACAATTGCTCCTTTCCCTAATACAACTGATACCTGCTCTCACCCTCCCCTCCTTTGAAGTGCACTCTTTACACACCAAACCATAGAACAACGACCAAAGCTCAGGAGACAGGGAGAACGGGACCCAGGAAGATCGTGGCAAGTAACCCATTACTACCTATCGGGGATCGACAGTCAGGGCTGATGCCTGCATTCCAAAAATAACATTGCCAGACACAACGGGTAGCCAAGGTTCCTGTAGCCTGTCAATAACATCGCAATTGAGATCTATGTGAACAAATGAAGGAGATCTTTCTCACCCGGAGCATATTTTCTGAAGGTTGTCTTGGCTCCTTATCTGAGGCTTTGGAGCTGGCCACTCCATGGTACAGGATGAGGTAGACAAATAGCACCTGCGCAGCTCAAGATTATGCAACAGTAGGTTGTATCAGCCATTTTGTTTAATAGGTATAAGAAGTTGAGGGGACACTGAAGTCAGAAGCTCTGTACCCGTGTGTACAAGGACGCTCCTCAATGTTTCGCAAGGGTCCTCTGCCTTCGCCGGTCACTGCCACGGTTGACTATCTTCTTTTCAGGGCAGATGTAAGCTTTTGGTGATGATTCTGTAGCTTAACCTTTGTATCCTTATTTTTGTATATTAATATCTATCTAGAATTTTATAAAAGTGTCTGTAATATCACATATTTCTTGTAATCAATTTATTATATCACTTATATACTATTTTACCATGATTGTTTTATAGAAATTAAGTGTCTGTCTCTTTAACTTCTCATTAGCTTGCTGTTCTTAAAAATTATAGAAATGCATTTAGTAGAAGAAGCTTACAGCCTTCGATGATAAGGATATACACTGAGAGCAAGGCCAGACACCCAGTCTAGGGCAGCAGGTCCTAGTGGACTTGTTTGTTTATAAACTTTCAGTGAGCTGTCCTTCGAAGAGTCTGGAGATTAACCCTACTTACGCAAACAGCCCCCAGCACGTAGCTGCGCAGTTTCTCCCCCTCAGATGTGCAATGTAGAACAACAGGTCCCAGCCATGCTTTGCATTACGCAGCTCATAGTACTAATATACTTTGATTATTGAGATGAGTAGGGGGGGGGGTGTCAAGACCCTCCTCCCGCCAATGGACAATCAGGTTTGCCAGTTTTCACGCATGCTCTATTATAATTAATAATTATTTACTGTTCTCTATAAAAGCTTATGCGATGTTTTTAATAAACACAACTTGCTTAACACCGACTGTGTGTGTCAGGCTGGTTCTTTCTCTGTGAGCTCACAATATATAAATATATATCAATATGGATTATAAATAATTTGACACCACTTGACAATCAGGATTTTGAACCCAGTTTGGGTTTCGATAACAGATGGACCTACTGCTGCCTTTATCGACCACTTCACCACCTGGCTAAGGCACTTCCTATCCACAGACACCCTCACCATCATCATGGGGGATTTCAACATCCCCATTAACACAAACCACCCCCCCGCTTCCAGTCTCTTGTCGCTCACTGCCTCCTTTGGTCTCTCTCAATGGTCCTCCTCTGCCACCCACACTAAGGGGCACATGCTGGACCTCATATTCACCCGTCTCGGCTCTCTAGCCAACCTCTCTAACTCTCTGTCCACGCTCTCTGACCACAACCTGCTGACATTCTTGGCCCTCTCCTCTGTAATAGACCCCCCAACCCCTAAACCAACAGACCCCCGCTGAAACCTTAATCGCCTTGACATCCGCACTCTCTCAGACTCTCTCCGACTGCTCACTGACATATCCTCACTTCAGGACGCAGATACCGCTGCTGACTTCTACAATACCACCATCACTGCAGCCCTTGACTCTGTGGCCCCCCTCACTAACACCAGAACCTGGCCAATCAATAGGCAACCCTGGAACAGTCACCTGACTTAAAAACTGAGACGTGCCTCACGGGTTGCAGAACGCCTCTGGAAAAAAAGCCACTCCCAGGAGGACTTCCTTAGGTATAAAGAGGCAGTTCTCAGGTCTACTTCACCACAATAATATCTGCCCTATCCCGCAACCCCAAACAGCTATTCACTACCTTCAACTCCCTTCTCCGTCCTCCTGTGCCCCCTCCAACATTACTTATCACAGCTGATGACTTTGCCTCTTATTTCAAAAGCAAAATTGACACCATCAGAGACAGTCTCACCCTACACCCCCGACAACCACTCTATCCAACTGCTTGGTGCTCTTCATCTTTAACCTGTTTCTCCATCGTCACTGATGAAAAGCTCTCCACTCTAATCTCTAAATCCCACCTCACCTCCACAAACTCTCTAAAGTCATTACTCCTGCCCTAACCCATCTCTTCAACCTATCCCTAACCAATGGATCCTTCCCTTCCGCCCTCAAACATGCTACCGTCACACCTATACTTAAGAAAGCCTCCCTGGACCCGTCCTCTCCAGCCAACTATCGCCCCATCTCACTGCTCCCATACGCCTCAAAATTGCTAGAGCAACACGTCCACTCCGAACTTTCCTTCTATCTCTCGTCCAATATACTCTTTGACAGACTACAGTCAGGCTTCAGACCCCAGCACTCCACAGAAACTGCCCTAACCAAGGTCACTAATGACCTTCTAACTGCCAAAGCCAAACGTCACTACTCTGTCCTCCTCCTCCTCGACCTCTCCTCTGCCTTTGACACAGTCGACCATTCCCTCCTGTTACATACACTCTCATTCCTTGGCATTTCAGACCTGGCCCTTTCCTGGATCTCCTCATACCTAACCAACCGCACATTCAGCGTCTCCCACTCACACACCACCTCCCTGCCACGCCCTCTTTCTGTAGGTGTCCCCCAAGGCCCCGTCCTAGGACCCCTCCTGTTCTCCATCTACACCCTAGGCCTTGGCCAACTCATAGAATCCCATGGTTTACATTACCATTGCTATGCTAACGACACCCAAATATATCTCTCTGGTCCAGACATTACCTTTCTGTTGTCCAGAGTCCCAGAATGTCTAGCAGCCGTAGCCTCTTTTCTCTCCTCCCGCTTTCTCAAACTCAACATGGAGAAAACCGAGTTCATAATCTTCACCCCTCCACGCACGACCCCCCTACCTGACCCATCTATCAAAATTAATGGAACCACTCTCACCCCAGTTCCACAAGCCCGCTGCCTTGGTATAACCATAGACTCTGACCTATCCTTCAAGCCGCATATTCAAACACTCAACACCTGCCGCCTCCAACTCAAGAACATCCAATGAATCCGCTCCTTCCTCACCCCTGAAACTACAAAGATGCTAGTCCATGCCCTCATAATCTCCCACCTAGACTACTGTAACACCCTTCTCCATGGCCTCCCAGCTAACACTCTCGCCCCCCTCCAGTCCACCTTAAACTGTGCCACTCGCTTAATACACCTCTCCCCCCATTTTCATTGGACGCGCCCTCTGCCAATCCCTTCACTGGTTACCCGTTGCCCAGCGAATAGAGTTCAAATTACTAAAGCTGACTTACAAAGCCATCCACAACATGTCCCCTCCACATATCTCCGACCTAATCTCCCGCTACCTGCCCGCACGTAACCTCCGATCCTACAAAGACCTCCTACTCCACTCTGCTCTTATCCGCTCTTCACACAATCGTCTCCAAGACTTCTCGCGTGCATGCCCCATACTCTGGAACTCATTACCAAGACACATAAGACTGACCCCCACAGTCACAAGCTTCAAGAAGGCCCTGAAGACTCACCTATTCAGGAAGGCCTACAATCTCCAATAACACTACTGTCACCACACCGCCACCTGTACAACCCCCAATAACACTACTGTCACCACACCGCCATCTGTACAGCCTCTACCCCCACCTTCTGTCTCTATCCCTCTTCCCTCATAGATTGTAAACCCTTGCGGGCAGGGCCCTCTATCCCACTGTACCAGTGATCACTGTTAGTATTATCTGTTTTGTACATCTTGTACACCGTATGTAAATCCTCAAATGTAAAGCACCATGGAATTAATGGTGATATATAAATAAATAATAATAATAATGAAGGACCAAAAGAGGTAAGGGGAGGTGAGAGAATTTATAAAAAAAAATTTCAACCACCCCTATATACCCCCAACCCCAGGCCTTCACCTATAAAACTCTGGGGTCTGAAGAGACCTAAGATTGTTATGCAGTGGTCATTTTTAGTTCTTCTGAAACAAATCTCCACTTTGGGAAATTTGGGTCGAATCCGATTCACTACGAACCAATTTGCCCATCTCTATTAGTAACTCTAGTCAGGGTCTCTGGTAGTCAAGAGACTCTGGTATTAGGACTTTTGAGTCTTCCATATTGTCATACTGTGCTCTAGTCCAGAGGAGTGTTTTCCCACAGGTATATCCGGCAGCCATTTTATCTTCTATGAATGTAAAATCATCTTATCCTGGATTGTAGTTTTTGTTTAATTTCTGCAATGTAGATTCTATTGTCGGGGCAACTTATGATGAAAAATATGATGAACACCACATTGGAGGATGTACATGAGATCTAGAGATGAGTGAACAGAATCGTAACGAGCTGAGTTCGTTAGGAATTTTCCAAAGTTTTTGGTTGATCCAAAGCCAAAATTTACAGGGTTTGCCACTAAAGATGGGCGAATCTGTTTGTACTGAGCCGGGTTTAACCCAAATATTCCAAATTGTTTAGTATTTTATAAAACTGAACAAATGGAGATTTGTCTCAGACAAATTAAAATGGCTGGCCATATTATACTGTGGAGTCTCTTAAGACCCCAGAATATCAAAGGTGGAGGCCCAGGGGAGGTGAAAAAGATAAAATAACATTTATACTCACCTTTCGTTACCTCTTTGGGGCTGCTTGCAGCATACAGTGCTCTTCTGTGACGTCACCGGCCTTAGCAATTATGGCTGAGGCCTGTGATTGGAGATTTGTGGTGACCTGGGCACGTCAAGCATCATAATGTTGGCCACTGATGTCATTCAGTAGGCCAGAAGAGGCCCGAAGAGAATGGAGACCAGCACCAGATGCCATGATGGACACCAGCATAGGTGAGCATGACTGTTTGTTACGTTTATGCACTTCCCCAAAACCTCCGTATATTATACTGTGGCGTCTGAAGATACCCCAGAGTACAAAACTGATGGGTTAAACCTTGGGAATATTTACAAAAATAATCTTGTGAGGTTCACCCAATACTACTGAAAGTGTGCCTGCGAATTTACAGTCTTGTAGTGGAGATGTGGATGATGTTTGATGACATGATGTGCATTATGTATGATGTAAGTACCATTCTCTGATGGTGATGAGAGGACACTTCTGATCAGGAAACTCCTTAATTAATAAGGGCTGTGATTTTCCTCAAGATGTTCATTTGAGGGTACTTTGTGACCAGGAGAGGTCATTGTAGTTGGTATTGAGGATCTAAACCATGAACACCAGTCCTAACCATTATTTCCTCTCCAACAAACTTTATAGGATATGTTGTCCTCCGAGATGTTTCCACCACACTATAGCAGATATTTGAGCTAAGTAATGACCAGTGCAACTATTATATTCAACTGCTATTACCTAAGGTATCTAGCCAAAATATCCCAAATCACCAATTATAAGAAAGTGCAGATTTGGCAATGTAGTGTATTGTGTAATGAATCTCAACTTTAATCCAGCACAAAATAGATGAAAGAAATCTAAAAAACAGAAACAGATAAAAAATACCTTGCAAAATATTTCATGTTTTCCCTTCATTATACTTAATGAAGACTAATTAGTTCTTCTTCAGTCACTCAGAATCCTTAAGAGAGTAAACCTTTTGGGCAGGAATTTTCTATATAAAAAGGTGTAGAGGAAGACGCCTGATATACATCATTAGATCAGACTGAGATTGTCACCCTGAAACACGTCCCATCATGATGTTACTACAATATGAGTCAAGCCCAAGGATGGAGAACATATCCAGGGTTGGAAGTTCATTTGTGTTCCTAGGACTCTTGGAGATGGAAAGATACCGAATCCCATATTCTATCATAGCCCTTGGTTTGTACATTGTAACCACATTGATGTGTTGTCTCATTGTCTACATTATATGGGTTGAGGAAAGTCTCCATGAACCCATGTACATCTTCATTTCTAATCTTCTTCTCAATGGTGTTTTTGGAAACACTGTTATCTTCCCTCAATTCATTTTTGATCTACTATCTGGATTTTCAACCATAACATTACCCGAATGCCTCACTCAGGTCTTTTGTGTGCAAACATTTTCTACCATGGAAATTTGTACCTTTACCTCCATGGCCTATGACCGATATTTAGCAGTAGGGAACCCTCTGAGATATCCTTCCCTCATGACAAATATGAAGGCTTTGAAAACTATGTATATGATTTGGGTTTTTGTCTTCATACTCATCATAGTCCCAGTGATAATGACAGCCAACCTCCAGTTTTGTGGGGTAAATATTAATAATGTCTTCTGTGACAATATGTCCCTGATCAGACTGGCTTGTGGGAACTCTTCAGTGACTAACATCTTTGGATTTGTTGAAGCGTTGCTTGTTATTTTGAGTTCTCTATTAGTTATCATCTATTGTTACATAAGGACACTGATAATTTGTCTAAAGACTTCCAGGTCAATGTCTCTTAAGGCCGTCCATACCTTGGTCACCCACATCATCACCTTTTCTGCTTTTATGACTGCGGCACTTTTTGTGTTTCTAAGATACAGGCTGAGTGGTGGGAATATTTCTGTCATGGTTCATGTCCTACTTTCTATCACTGGACTTCTGACTTCCGTCGTTGTTAATCCCATTGTCTATGGGATAAGAACAGAAGCTTTAAAATTAAAAGTGATCCATAATTTACAGAATATAAATATATTCAAAAAGTTTTCATAACTAAAGCCCCTGTATTCAGAGAGGACTTTGCCAAGGCTATGACAGCTTTGGGAATCTATAACTTATTGTGGGACTGGGAATTTTTTGAATGGTAAAAATATTTCTACATGTAGACATTTGATATGAGCTATGACATTTTTTTTTACTGTGGATAAAGTCAGAAAAAATGATGGGTCATCCATTATATCAAATGGAATATTCTATATCATTCACCCCAACATTTTATTTTTTGGTTTAGGTGTACATAAAGCTTGATAGGAAATGGCACAAAAACTCTCTAGAATAATGGAAAGTTACCAATTATTTTTTACTCATTTATTTTCCCTTTCTTTTTGTTTGACCATTTCTTGTCAATGTTTATGTAGCTCTAAACCAAAAAACAGTGTTAAGATGAAATCTTCCATACAATGTCTTACATACCAAAGAGGGGGACTTCACACCTACTGTGGGGCTTCAGAAAGAGAGAAGGTCCTGCCCAGGTTTGCATTGGGCTAAGTTCACATGTTAAGGATTTGGTAAATCCTAGGTGTATTGTCACTAGAGGATCCGAGACATAAGTTTGAATCAGCCATAGATTTCTGTCACGGATCCTCTGCCGGGTCATGGCTCACCATAAGGATTGGCCCCATTGTCATTCAATGGGCTTGAACTTTGGGTTATCCAAGCAGAATTAACAAAATTAAAGAACATCCTGATTATTTTTGTGGATGATATGCAAACGAGGCTGCGCAAACCGCATTCATTTGGGGTGGATTGAGCATAAATTGACTCTGAAGCACTTTTATATAAATAAAGTACCTTAACCTTTGACATATTGTGTGCTCTAATGGATTTTATTGAGCTCCTATGGAGCGATCTGGGTTATCAGCTCCAGCGAGAGTGGAGGGGGTATCATAAATAAAGAAGCGATACTCACCTACCCCCAGTCCTCGGTTCAGTTGGCACATCCACTGTTCCCTCTGATGCATGGAGTTCTGGGGACAGAGGTGCAAAGGATCAGATGTCTACTGTGGCCAATCACTGGCCTCAATGGTCACATGTTGGGCTGAGGACTGAGGGAAGGTGAGTATTGCTTTTTAGTAAATTCTGCAATTAATCTAACAATAATACTACACATAATCTGGTGTGACTGGGTCACTGCATGGGATGAGGGAGGTAGGATAAGGGGTCAATAAGAAAATTTTTGAGAATTCTTCTCACCAGCATTTTGTCCATCGTTGAGTATTCCAGCATTTCAGCCTGATTTATAAATGGCATGTAAATCTCTGTAACAAAGCCCTAGTCAACATGGCAGTCAGGTGAATTTCCAAAGATTTCATCATTGCTAAATCATGACCTTAACCAACAAAAATATTCTACACGTCTGCAGTGTCCTGTGTGCTAGTAGTGTGGAAATGGTACAGGCAGAGAAGGCTCAAGATGGTGGATACCTGCTTCTTCTGGTGTCACAGTAGCTTTGGCACCAAATCCTCTTACAGGCCCCAGGGCTGCATGGTAATAGGGGGTAATACTTGGATGATGTTAATGGGTCCCCTAGGGCACTCCTTGCTGTGAGTCTCCTGCATACAAGTGTATCGGAGGATCTTTGATGGTGGGTATAAATGAAACACAGGAGACACAGTGGCAGTTGAACAGCGATGTTCGTGGCACAGTGTATTTAACAAGTTTTGTCCAGGCACAAAGTAACATAAAGTCACAAAGATTTACGACAACCAGTAACCAAACGTCTGAGCATGGATGGAAATGGTGTCTGCTCTTCACTCCTTCCTGTAGTCCTCTAAATTCTTTCCAACATGTCAATCTGGGGCGACCCCAGGAATAGCTGCAGGAGTCAGAAAATGTGTCGACTACAGTAGATTAAATAAATAAATAAAAAACTTTTTAAAAACCCTTTTCCACTTCAAAACTAAGTGTAAACAAAAAATAAACCACTATATTGGTATATGGCAATGCATAAAACCAGGCAGAATATTAAAGATCAAGCTCAAGCATGGTCTCCTTGTAGCCCTAAAATGTAATAAATAAATAAATAAATAAAATGTGAATACTGTAAAAAAAAAAAAATGGTGGAATTGGAGTTTGCAGTCATCCAAAAAGAAGAATATAAAACTATCAAAAAGTTCTACATGCTCCAAAATGGTACCAATGAAAATGTCATCTGAACCTGCAAAAAACAAGTCCTTATATAGCTTTGTCAATGGAAATATAAAAAATAAGGACCTTAAAATATTTTTCAAGTGTTTTATTTGTAAAAAAAAGTAGTAAAACATAAAAAGAAACTACACATATTTTGTACCCATAGAATACGGGTAACACATTGACTATGCTATGCAGAGAATGGCACAAAATTTAAAATTCTTAAAAACTTTGGCAGAATTGCTCAATTTTTTCCCAAGAAATAATAAAAGTTAATTAATATTATATGTAAACTGGTGTCACCTAAAAATGTAAGTCATCCCATAACAAATAAACAGGACTACAGCCAGTGTCGGACTGGGATGTCTAGGGCCCACCAGTGGAATTGTTTCTAGGGGCCCACCATCAGGACCCCTGCAGATCAGTGGTACCGAGACAGGGCGGCTAAAGGTAATAACATGTCGGGAGCCATGCTGCTCACCCACTATACCATGTGCACCACTGCACTACCTAAACCTACTGCTACACCCTGTATGGCAAGTGAACAGCGTGGCTCCAAGAATTGTTACCTTTACCTGAAGCCGCACTGTCCTGGAAAAGCTGATCTGCAGAGGCCCTGGTTGTTGTATCATCGCAGATGTAATATTGATGGCCTATCCTAAGGACAGGCCATCAATATTAGAAAGATGGATAAATCTTTTAAAGAGGTTGTCCAGAAATTGGAGCAACCCATGTGGCTGGCGAGAGGTGTAAAGTAAAAAATAAGTAAATTAAAAAGCATACTCACCTGTCCCCAGCGCTCTGTTGTCCGCTGCCAGTGTCCATTCAGTCTCATGCCGGCAACTCCTTGCTGGGAGTCCTGCACCTCATGTGATCGCTAAGACCAATTAGGTACAGGATTTCCAGAAATGAGGCACCGCCATGAGACCGGACTGACACAGGCAGGGGACAACGGGGTGCTGGGGAGAGGTGAGTATGCTTTTTTTTAAAATTTTCTTATTTTTACACCTCCCCTGGCGGCCGCCACAGTGGTCGCTCCAGTTTATGGACAACCTCTTTTAAGGGGTTGTCTAGGCCAAATTTTTCTATGGTCACTTCACTGGTCCCGCACATAGTGGCCTCTTCACTGGTCCCCCATACTGTATGGGGAACAGTGATGAGGTCATTATATTGTGTGGGAGCAGTGATGGGGGCTAACATCCTGTGGGGGCGACATTAAACTGTGTGGGGCATATTAAAGGGGTTGTACTCACCTCAGTAGTTGATTTGGTCCATCAACCTCGACCACAACAGATCACATATCATGTGAATGGTTCATCAGTTTGAATACTCGATTTGGGGCCAGAAAGCCCCTTTAAGAGAATTAGAAAAACATAATAGTAGTGCCACACTGGAACACAGTGGGCCAGTAATGGGGGCTTTATACCATATGAGGGCCAGTAATGTGGGCTTTATACTCTCTGAGCGCCAGTGATGGAGGCATTATACCATGTCAGGGCCAGTAATGGAGGCTTTATACTGTGTGAGGTCCAGTAAAGATGGCATTATACTGTGTGAGGGCTGGTAATGGGGGCTTTATACTCTGTGAGGGTCAGTATTGGGGGCTTTGTACTGTGTGAGGGCCAGTAATGGGGGCTTTATACTTTGTGAGGGCCAGTAATGGGGACTTTATATTCTCTGAGGGCCAGTAATGGGGGCTTTATACCATGTGAGGGCCAGTACTAGGGGCTTTATACTGTGTGAAGGACAGTAATGGGGGCTTTATGCCATGTGAGGGCCAGTAATTGAGGCTTTATACTGTGTGAGGGCCAGTAGTGGGGGCTATATGCCATATGAGGGCCAGTAATGGGGGCTTTATCCCATGTGAGGGCCAGTAAAGGGGACATTATACTGTGTGGGATTCAGTAAAGAGGGCATTATACTGTGTGAGGGCCAGTAAAGATGTCATTATACTGTGAGGGCCAGTAATGGGGGCTTTATACTTTGTGAGGGCCAGTAGTGGGGGCTTTATGCCATATGAGGGCCAGTAATGGGGGCTTTATACCGTGTGAGGGCCAGTAATAGGGGCTTTATACTGTGTGAGGGCCAGTAAAGGGGACATTATACTGTGTGGGATTCATGAAAGATGGCATTATACTGTGTGAGGGCCCGTAAAGATGGCATTATACTGTGTGAGGGCCAGTAAAGGGGTCATTATACTGTGTGAGGGCCAGTAAAGGAGACATTATACTGTTTGAGGGCCAGTAGTGGGGGCTTTATGCCATATGAGGGCCAGTAATGGGGGCTTTATACCGTGTGAGGGCCAGTAATAGGGGCTTTATACTGTGTGAGGGCCAGTAATGGGGACATTATACTGTATGAGGGCCAGTATTGGGACTTTATACTGTGTGAGGGCCAGTAATGGGGACTTTATACTGTGTGAAGATCAGTAATGGGGACTTTATACTGTGTGAGGACCAGTAATGGGGGCTTTATACTGTGTGAGGAGCAGTAATGGGTTCTTTATACTGTGTGAGGGCCAGTAATAGGAGCTTTATACTGTATGAGGACCAGTAATGGGGGCTTTATACTGTGTGAGGACTAGTAATAGGGGCTTTATACTGTGAGGGCCAGTAATGGGGGCTTTATACTGTGTGAGGGCCAGTATTGGGAGATTTCTACTGTGTGAGGGCCAGTAGTGGGGGCTTTATGCCATATGAGGGCCAGTAATGGGGGCTTTATACCGTGTGAGGGCCAGTAATAGGGGCTTTATACTGTGTGAGGGCCAGTAAAGGGGACATTATACTGTGTGGGATTCATGAAAGATGGCATTATACTGTGTGAGGGCCAGTAAAGATGGCATTATACTGTGTGAGGGCCAGTAAAGGGGTAATTATACTGTGTGAGGGCCAGTAAAGGAGACATTATACTGTTTGAGGGCCAGTAGTGGGGGCTTTATGCCATATGAGGGCCAGTAATGGGGGCTTTATACCGTGTGAGGGCCAGTAATAGGGGCTTTATACTGTGTGAGGGCCAGTAATGGGGGCTTTATACTGTGTGAGGACCAGTAATAGGGGCTTTATACTGTGTGAGGACAAGTAATAGGGGCTTTATACTGTGAGGGCCAGTAATGGGGGCTTTATACTGTGTGAGGGCCAGTATTGGGGGGCTTTATACTGTGTGAGGACTAGTAATAGGGGCTTTATACTGTGAGGGCCAGTAATAGGGGCTTTATACTGTGAGGACCAGTAATAGGGGCTTTATATTGTGTGAGTACCAGTAATGGGGGCTTTATACTGTGAGGACCAGTAATAGGGGCTTTATACTGTGTGAGGACCAATAATAGGGGCTTTATACTGTGAGGGCCAGTAATGGGGACTTTATACTGTGTGAGGGCCAGTAATGGGGACTTTATACTGTATGAGGGCCAGTAATGGGGGCTTTATACTGTGAGGGCCAGTAATGGGGGCTTTATACTGTGTGAGGGCCAGTAATGGGGGCTTTATACTGTATGAGGGCCAGTAATGGGGACTTTATAATGTGTGAGGGCCAGTAATGGGGACTTTATACTGTGTGAGGGCCAGTAATGGGGACTTTATACTGTGTGAGGGCCAGTAATGGGGACTTTATACTGTGTGAGGGCCAGTAATGGGGACTTTATAATGTGTGAGGGCCAGTAATGGGGGCTTTATACTGTGTGAGGGCCAGTAATGGGGACTTTATACTGTGTGAGGGCCAGTAATGGGGACTTTAGAATGTGTGAGGGCCAGTAATGGGGGCTTTATACTGTGTGAGGGCCAGTAATGGGGGCTTTATACTGTGTGAGGACTAGTAATAGGGGCTTTATACTGTGTGAGAGCCAGTAATAGGGGCTTTATACTGTGAGGGCCAGTAATGGGGGCTTTATACTGTGTGAGGGCCAGTAATGGGGGCTTTATACTGTATGAGGGCCAGTAATGGGGACTTTATACTGTGTGAGGGCCAGTAATGGGGGCTTTATACTGTGTGAGGACCAGTATTAGGGGCTTTATACTGTGTGAGGACAAGTAATAGGGGTTTATACTGTGAGGGCCAGTAATGGGGGCTTTATACTGTGTGAGGGCCAGTATTGGGGGCTTTATACTGTGTGAGGACTAGTAATAGGGGCTTTATACTGTGAGGGCCAGTAATAGGGGCTTTATACTGTGAGGACCAGTAATAGGGGCTTTATATTGTGTGAGTACCAGTAATGGGGGCTTTATACTGTGAGGACCAGTAATAGGGGCTTTATACTGTGTGAGGACCAATAATAGGGGCTTTATACTGTGAGGGCCAGTAATGGGGACTTTATACTGTATGAGGGCCAGTAATGGGGACTTTATACTGTGTGAGGGCCAGTAATGGGGGCTTTATACTGTATGAGGGCCAGTAATGGGGACTTTATACTGTGTGAGGGCCAGTAATGGGGGCTTTATACTGTGTGAGGGCCAGTAATGGGGGCTTTATACTGTGTGAGGACTAGTAATAGGGGCTTTATACTGTGTGAGGGCCAGTAATAGGGGCTTTATACTGTGAGGGCCAGTAATGGGGGCTTTATACTGTGTGAGGGCCAGTAATGGGGGCTTTATACTGTATGAGGGCCAGTAATGGGGACTTTATACTGTGTGAGGGCCAGTAATGGGGACTTTATACTGTGTGAGGGCCAGTAATGGGGGCTTTATACTGTATGAGGGCCAGTAATGGGGACTTTATACTGTGTGAGGGCCAGTAATGGGGACTTTATAATGTGTGAGGGCCAGTAATGGGGGCTTTATACTGTGTGAGGGCCAGTAATGGGGGCTTTATACTGTGTGAGGACCAGTAATGGGGGCTTTATACTGTGTGAGGACCAGTAATAGGGGCTTTATACTGTGAGGGCCAGTAATGGGGACTTTATACTGTGTGAGGGCCAGTAATGGGGACTTTATACTGTATTAGGGACAGTAATGGGGGTTTTATACTGTGTGAGGACCAGTAATGGGGGCTTTATACTGTGTGAGGACCAGTAATGGGGGCTTTATACTGTGTGAGGACCAGTAATGGGGGCTTTATACTGTGTGAGGACCAGTAATAGGGGCTTTATACTGTGAGGGCCAGTAATGGGGACTTTATACTGTGTGAGGGCCAGTAATGGGGACTTTATACTGTATTAGGGACAGTAATGGGGGGCTTTATACTGTATGAGGGCCAGTAATGGGGACTTTATACTGTGTGAGGGCCAGTAATGGGGACTTTATACTGTATGAGGGCCAGTAATGTGGGCTTTATACTTTATAAAATATGGAGGGAGTAGCATAGGGGGCCTGGCATTTTAATTGACAAGAAGGTGCAGTATGCTACACTATTTTGTGCAGAATCTTTGACCTTTAAATGGAATTTACATGTAAATTGGATTTTGCTTGGGGCCCGTCTCTGGGTGGAACTACTACTTTTGCCCCCCTATAGCTACTGCACATCCCTGACTCTCTATCTTGCTTTAGTATCTGGTCTTCCAGGGATACATGCTATAGGGGACTGGACCTACATACATGGTGGAGAGTCTGTCCTCTATGATTACAGAGAATATATCACCTGATCTTTACTATTGATACATTGTTACAATCTTCTAAATGCTCTTTAATTTTATTCTTAATTTATCAAAACTTTTTAAAAAAGAAAAATGGGAACCAGTCCAATGACACATGTGAAATATGTCTAAAGTACTTTAGGAAAAATTTACAGAAAATTCACAATTTAGAACCATAAGAAATGCCTGATCTCTTCTCTAATGTCGCACTAATTGATGTTTAAAGTCATTAAGTCCATAAAATGCACAAATACTCAGTCACACCTGGAGACACCTGCGGCGCCCCCGGGGGGCGAGGATTATACTGTGTCATTCTGCAATGTAATCATGAGCTGCCTAATTGACTCTCAGATGATGCAAATACCCGAAGGTCTCATTAATGGCGATCACAACTAAGGGACTGTGCACAAAGAGCAATAAAGTGCCCCGATGTCCCTGCAGAGCCGCGCCACATGGGAGACCTGATGAGGGATAGTAAATATAGAAAGTATGCTGACATGTACATAATAGATAAGCAAGATGATGAATTCTATAGTAAATATTTCCAAGATTACATGTACAGTAAATCTGAAATATGATCATATAGGGATAGGTATGAGATAGATAGATAGATAGATAGATAGATAGATAGATAGATAGATAGATAGGAGATAGATATGAGATAGATATGAGATAGATATGAGATAGATAGATAGATAGATAGATAGATAGATAGATAGATATGAGATAGATAGATAGATAGATAGATAGATAGATAGATATGAGATAGATAGATAGATAGATAGATATGAGATAGATAGATAGGAGATAGATAGATAGATAGATAGATAGATAGATAGATAGATAGATATGAGATAGATATGAGATAGATAGATATGCGATAGATAGATAGATAGATAGATAGATAGATAGATAGATAGATAGATATGAGATAGATAGATAGGAGATAGATAGGAGATAGATAATTTGTCCCTAATTTTTTGTTTTTTTTTTCATTATATTCATCATCTTTATATTTTTGGGGCAACTTCAACCTAAAACCAACACCCTGGAATCAGAGGCGAAATGTAGAATATGAAGAAATCCCTTTATTTCCATGATAAAGCAGAGGTAGAATTAAATATATATATATATATATATATATATATATATAATGTTATTTATCAATTTATTGAAAAAAAAATTTGACAGAATTTCAAAAAAAACAAAATGCATATAAATATATTAACATTGTATAGATTTTATGTTCTACGTGGCAGGATCTGTAAAGTCTCCAGCGGTTGTTAATGAGTAGTTAATGATATTTGAGTTACGCTTTGTAAGTGACCCCCTCCCCATGGTCCTCCGTAGACCTCACCATCTGCCGCTCTCTCAGGGGGGACGAATGTTATACAGTATATAAATGTCACATGTAAACTTTCTAATGGACTCTCTGGAGACGTCTATACATTAAAGACTCATTAGCTGATGTCGCTTCTGGAAGATCCGATCTCTATCTCAGCAGAAAATGGCAATTGGCCCTTAGAGGATGAAACTAAAGAGTATTCCCGGCAGAACGTCAAGATAATGAACGGGGCATAGACGACATCTAATGTAACACATTACACATAGCCTCAGTCACTTGGAGGGAAATTGTAAAAAATAAGAAAAGAAAAATATTCTGGTGAAAATGAAGTAAAAACAAAAAAAAAAATGATATAGAAATAAAAAATAAAATACTATAAAGAAATAAAAACTTTCCATGCCATAGATATTTCTGGTATAACCACAGGGCACATCACACTGTAAGTGTCTGATAGTTGGGCGTTCCAACTATTAGACCTTCATGTGCTCCCCATTTCACTAAGCACGACAACCTCATACAGGTCATGATGGACTGACTCAACCACTTTGGTAACTCCCATAGACTTTCATAAAGAGTGGACATCTCTACATTCATTCTCCGACTGCGAGGGGAAGCCAATGGCTTTTTGGTAATCCTGGACAACCCCTTTAAGTGTCCAGGATGAGATTGGATCAGGTCCTGAGAGATTGGGAAAGCCATACTCCGCCGTGAGTGAAGTTGACCATAGATTTGAGACTTCCATTTTCTAGGATAATGCCCAGGGGCATCACTAGCACAAAAGTTTGTTGCCCCGAATGTCAACTTAAAGATAACTTTGAAACAGTTGATTACTGGGGTGGGACACGGAAGCATGTGGCCCCTATCCCACCATTCACTTCAATATGCTTTATGTAGTAGCCCCAGCGAGTGTGCAGCCCGAGGCTCTTCAGATTTATGTTCCGTTCCAATACTTATATAGCAGGTCCTATAAAATATCAGAAGGGGGCATTGGAAGAACCTCAGACTGCACACTCGTACATGAAGCCATATGCTTTAGCCTATGATAGAATGGATCAAGAGCACAGACATTATTACTATTGGGGGCACCATATAGGTCATTATTACTAATGGGATACATTGAGGGAGCATTATTACTATGGGGACACTGTTACTAGTGATGGGTGAACCTTGTGAGATTTGTTTCATGAATAGTTGAGAGGCTCGTCTGCAAGTTTCATTTTCAAAAACTCTATTATTATACTCTGGGGTCTCTTCAGATCCCTGAGTATAATAATGGGAGGCCCAAGGAAAGTATGGAAAAATAGCAATCCACTCATACTCACCTTACCTGACCATTTATGAGCTCTACTGTGGCATCTGGTCTTCTTTCCCCGGCGTCCTGGCCTCTTTGACTCTCCACTCTAAAGGCCCCAGGTCACTGCTTAAGCCCCATCACAAGACACAGTCATATGTGTGGGGCCTCAGTATCATGGCGCCAATGTCAAAGCCCAATTACAGGTCTCAGCAGTGACCCAGGCCACAGACATCATGGGAGACAGCGGGAGAAGCTGTGGATGGCGTGTAATTTTTTAACACTGTCCCAGGGACTCCAATTATAATAATCTGGGGTCTGATAATAATTTATTGTGAGTGGTGAACCCTAAAAATCTCAGGCTCAGCCAAACATTTAATTCATAATGATCCCATGATCGCTAAGAACTGCTTTGCTCATTTTTAATTGTTACTAATGGGGGACCCTGCTGGAGCATTATTATTATTGGTGAACTATGGGTACTGCTACTAATGGGGCAGTCTGGTGAGCTTTATTACTATTCGGGCACTATGAGGGGGTTCCTTTACTGCCAGGTGTTCGAAAGCTGGCACAATTATATCTGAGAGCACAAGTGTGACACTATAGGAGGAACTGTCTGATATTGTGCGGTACTAGGATTTAGGGGCCCCGGTGTATAATAATTAGAAGCCTTAGGGAGGTGCAAAAAAACTAATGCACACTGGTACCCACCTTCTCTCACCTCTTGGACTCCTTTATGGTTTTCCTTAGTCATTTTCTGACCTCCTGGGTAATGTCTTGGGTCCAGTAGACCACTGAGGCCTGTGATCGGGCCTTAGCAATCATATGGGGCACGCCAACGTCATGACTCTTTGACGCAAGAATCATTACAATGAGACGCCCAATGTGACTGCTGAGGTCCAATCTCACAGGAGATCGGAAGAGGCCAGAAGATGACCATGATGAAGCTGAGCGGAGGTGAGTATAACTGTTTTTTATGTTTGCACACCTCTCCTGGACCTGTGCTTATTATATTGAAGAAACCCCAAAGTGGTTTATGACTAGCAAACCCCCCAAAGTTCGTCATATTTTGTACAAGGTGCCCCAAAGAAGGAACCTACATTGGAGAAATTAAACCAAAACTACAATCCAGGATAAGAGATTTTACACAGATAAATTAAATGTCTGCCAGATACATCGGTGGGAAAACACTTCTCTGGACTAGACCACAGTATGACACAATGGAAGACTTAAAGTAAAAGTCCTAATGCCAAAGTCACTAAGAACAACAGAAATAAAAAAAAATTGGGAATTCTGAATGCTGAAGATAACAATCCAGTCACTGATCCAAGGACTGACTCCAATACCTGGATTTATGAGCCCTAACATGAGTACACTTTATACCCCACATTGGACTGACTCCAGATTCCTGACCCCTTAAGTCTACACCCCTAATTCCATATTGCCCTCAGTTTTATTGCCCTGACTTATCTTAATGATGTGTAACCCCATTTTTCTCATCCAATTCACTCTTTGACCGGTTACATTCAGGCTTCAGACACCATCACCATAGTATAGTCGTGAATTATCGGTGGCAAACCCCAAAAATTTAGGGTTTGGCCAAACCCGAAATTCTTGAAAAAATTCATTACGAAGCTGGTTCATTACCAACCAGTTCATTCATCTTTAGTAATGACTCACTCTAGATAATCTGCTAAGTCTGCCTGATCCATCCTTGAGAAGTCCCCAAGAGCCACTACTCAGGGCCAATAATCCTGGTAAGGACTGGCCCCTTTACATTGCTTGTAGTTTATATAAATTACAGAAATGTGCTGACTGCTACAGATTCCTGATCTGTGTTGGGTACCATGTTGGGGCCCATTTACACTGTCCGATGCCCAAGTCTGAAGTCCGATCTACATATTATATCATCTATTGGCTTTGGCCTTTTGCATTGGCTACTACATGGGGTAGAATTGATCTACAACTTCTTATGGATTTGGTGTCAATATAGGTATGTCTGATAGGAAGAATCTCCATCTATATGATCTACTAGGACATATGGATGTCATGGGAAGGGGCTCTCTTAACCTCATACCTCCCAACCTCTTCCCTAGCTTTTAGGCAGGCTGGTGTTACCCATTCATCCTTTACATTGATATGTACAATGCACATCTCTCATATGTTAGTATGATAGACTCAATAGAGGGCAGTACATGACAATGACATACTGACACATAAATATAATGACTCCAGTAGGGGGCAGTATCGCTCCATTACATCTCCTGATCTCAATGTGAAGTGAAATCTCATCTGAAGGATCATTTTTCAGGCCATCTGAATTTACATTTTACACCATTGAATATCTTGAGCTTTTAGGGAAAATTCAGAAGCTCCCACAATGCATTTCAGAAATTGAATGATGACTGCAGCTTTGGAAGTGACTACAGTGTTACCAGCCATGTTTTGTAGTAAAGATGGTCCATTATCATTCCTCATAACATTAATGTCATTTAGAGCTTGTGGAGGCCACAAGGAGGGCTTTATACTGAATGGGGGTCATAGGAGGGCTTTATACTGGGTGGGGGCCATAGGGGGGATTTTATACCTTGTGGGGCAAGGGCACATTATTTTGTGTTTGGGCCACAAAGTGGAATCATACTGTATGGGGGCACTAAGGGAGCATTAAATAGTGTGGGGACTGCTAAAGGGGCATTATGATGTGCAGGATCACAGGAGGAAGTCCTTCTATGTGGGGCAAGGGGACATGGTATTGTATCGGGACCATCAGGGGGCATCATACTGTATGGAGGCACTAAGGGAGCATTATACAGTGTGGGGGCCAATAAAGGGCATTATAATGTGCGGGATCACAGGGGGAAGTCCTACTATGTGGGCCAAGGGGGAATTATATTGTGTGGGTACCAAAACGGGGCATGATATCGCATAGAGGCACTAAAGGGAAAATATACTGTGTGGAGGCCACTGCAGAGTGTGGGGGCCACTATGTTGGGGCCACTGATTTTGGTCAAAGGGGAAAATATATGGGTTAGAGGCATGGCTTAGATTTGCTGAGGCGCACTCTGCACAGCACTGATTTTGTCGATATTTTGTGGACCTGTGATATTTAGTTGCCTATCGGTGCGGTCTGATTGCTGAGGCACTCAGCGATCTTGAGAACCCTGGGGAAGGTAATAAATATTCACCAGAATTGTGGTGTAATTTGCACCAAAAAACTGATGTACATTTTACACACCTAATTTTCTATGTGTTTTAGACACTTTCTAACAATTTCTGTGCTTCATCCAACAGGTGGATGGAACTCATTGAAAGAAAGTTGGGTGTAATATGCAAAACCATGAACCAAAAAATTGCGCCAAAATTCTGGACAATACACCAAACTTTTGCACCAAAATTTTTAAGCCAACTAAGAAGTGGTGCAAAGTACAAGTATACCAGATTTTCATGCTGCATCAGACCCTTAAGACTGTCTAGTCCAACTTTATACTGTCTCTATGATAAATAGTATTAGTTTATCTGCCCACTTCTGTTTCATCCAAACCCCTAGTGGATGAAGAAACGTCCCATTCAATGGGAATCCCAGAGATGGTCAAAGTACAGCGCTCAGTTATCTCCAGCGCTCCTATAGAAGTGAATGGGTGAACTGGAGTAGAAATGTGTCTGCATCCACCAGGGGTTTGGTAGCCTTCACAATAGGGGGATAAAATGCCCCCATTCTCAGGATCAGTGGGTGTCTTAGCAGTCAGACTCCCAATGATCAGAAATTAATTGTTAAAGGATAAAAAAATTTTTGCGGCATAACCCATTTAATACATAGTAACATAGTAGATAAGGTTGGATAAAGACACAAGTCCACCTTGAACCACCCAAAAAAAATTTGGTATGCAAAGGGGTCCATGGCGCTGACAGATACATTGTCAGTGCTTTATTGTGGAACACAAAGTCAATGACAAACTAGTTGAATCTGATAATCCAGCAGGTAGTGGCAATATGGGGGGCATTTACTGACTGAGGGCCTGTAAAGTAGGCAGTTACTGTATGGTGGCCACTAAATAGGGCATATATTGCATGAGGTCCAGTGAAGAAGGGAGCATACTATATGGGGGCTAATATGGAGACAATATGCAGTGTGTGGGCCAATAAAGTGGGCAATATACCATGTTGGGGGGGTCAGTAAGGGGGGGCAACGAAGTAACTTCAAGGGGTGCAGTCGCACCGGAGCCCAGGAGCCTTAGGGGGCCCCTAAACACTGGTATCAGTATTGAGATTGCAGCTTCCATCTGGCCCATATGCCAAGGAGACCTAAAGATTACCCTAACCACACTAAGGCTGATTAAATTCCTTAGCAGCCGTAACCATCACTATAAAGAATTCACTGTAGGGATGAGGTAGGGGGCCCCGGACAAAAGTTTGCACAGGGGCCCACAAGACTTTAGTCACACCACTGAAGGGGGGTATTATACATTATGTGGGGGTCAGGAAAGGCAGTGTGTGGGAGTTAGTAAAGAGGGTGTTATATCATGTGGGGGCCAGTGAGGGGAGTCAAAGAAGTTTTGTATGGGGTCCAGTCTTTCCTTGTTACGTCCTTGGTCACACATAGACAACAATAGGATAGTTAGAATCATTGTGATAACCATGCTGTGTTTAGAAAAGCTGCTGAACTTGTGATATCTGGACATGTCCAGCCAAGAGGACCGGTAAAGGAGCCCCATCTGTAACTCTATAGTCTATTCGGGGGACTTGGAACGATGTATGATAAAAATGGAAGTCTGAGTCCTATAAACATAAATTCATGAAATTAAGAAATTCATTCAGAATTGTAGAATGATCAAACAGAACAGAATGATCAAATATGGAAATTTCTAGCTGAGACTATTGTCATGTCAGCAGGTCTGGTCTGGTCTAGTCATTCCTATAAAATATGTAAAAATACACAACAGTCATCCCTGAAGAGGGAAAGCCTCGGAGACGCAGGAAAACGCAGCTGGCGCTCCTCAGATAAGGTATATAAGGCAGAGGACACAGAGGCCCCAGTAGAATCCAGAAAAACTGAAGAAGAGTCAATAGCCATTGCCTCATACATCGAGGTCTGGAAATGTCAGGCTCGTCTTGGGAAAGATAGCTTCAAGATGATTGATAGGTTAATATGTCATTAATATAGGAAAGGGGGGCGTGGCCTGGACGCGCATGGAGTAGCACGCGCGCAGGTCCTTCTCCGCTCCTCCGCTCGCTACTGAGACCCGTGGACCCCTCAGCAGGCGCAGTATGGGCAAGCGCTTACCGAGGAAGGTGGCCCCGGGCACCCCAGCGCCCGTGGAGAGGTCTGGGGGGGCCACCCTGGACGCCTTTCTGGCCCAGCGGCCTTCTCTACCGGGCCAGGCTGCTGCGGGGCGGCCATCTTGGATTTCCTCTGCTCTCCAGGCACAGGGGTCGCAGCGCAGCTTCTCTCCTCCCGCGCTCCCCCTGTCAGCCAGCGGAGCGCCGCTTCAACAGAGATCCCTGTCGGCGCCTGGGCAACCCAGAGTTTCCCCAGCACGAGTGCTCCCACAGTCTCCTCACCCTGGGATGTCCCAGCAACTACATTCTGCTTCACCAGCACTTCTGGCAGAGCGGCATGAGAGGACCCCGGATGTCTCCAGCTTCTCAAGGAGTTCTGAGGTCAGTGGCTCTGCTCCCTCCTACACCGCTGATGAGTTGCAGCCTGTGGCCACAGAGCTGGTCTCTGTGGCCCCCCATCTACTATCTTCCCCCATCGCCCCTCCCCTCCATAGCTCAGGGGGGGATGGCGCGGTGGAAGGCGCTGGCGTAGGGGCTCCTCCGCCCCACACTCCCAAGGATTATGCCTCCCCCCCCTCCAGTCCTGCACCCCCAGAGCTGCATTCCAGGCCCATCTTCAGCACCATCATCCATGGCGGACCTTCTTCTTCAACTTCCTACTAAACAAGACCTTAAAAGTATGGTTGCGGAAATCACAGCGTCCTTCCGATCTGAAATTGCTACCCTCCGCACTGATTTACACTCCATTGCTAACCGAATGGACACGCTGGAGAATGACCATGACACTACCAGAGACTATGTTGCCTCACTGCATGATACTACCACTGAACAGGGTTCAGCTATACGGGACATGCAACGCCACTTGGAGGATCTTGACAACAGGGGCCGGCGCAACAATATACGCATCAAGGGACTCCCAGAGGCTGACCAATCTGAGGATCTGCCTGTTCTGCTGGAGGCTGTCTTCAACACTATACTGCAGGAGCCCCCGTCCCACAAAATTAAGTTTGATAGGGCACATCGAGCCCTTCGACCCAGAGGATCTTCCGCCACACCCCGTGATGTCATCTGCTGCCTCCACGACTTCACCCTTAAAGAGGCTATAATGAGCAAAGTGCGCAAACGCAAAGACTTCGAGTTTCAGGGAGCTCCACTACAATTCTATCAGGATCTGTCGCTAATCACCCTCCAGAAACGCCGCCATCTCCGACCCCTCCTCCAGATTCTTCAGGAGCACCAAATTCCTTACCGGTGGGGATTTCCGTTTGCTCTCATTGCTCGTAGGGATGGTCGCTCCGCTACGCTTCGCTCCTTTGCGGATTTGCCTCTCTTCTGTGACCTATTGGATGTTCCCCTGCCGGATTTAACAGACTGGGAGCTATTCTCTCCACCCCCTCCCCCACCACCGGTTTGGCAACGATTGGAGCCCAGACGACGTCATGCATCCTCCGCGGTGGTGACCACTCGGAGGCCCCGGCTGGAGACTGATCCCTGAGGAGGCTGCCCCCCCCCTTGAGACGTTCTCCCTTTTCTCGGTGGTGCTTTGGAATCTGCATGCCTTAATGTTATGTTTGCTTCTTTTTTTTTTCTTTTTTAGGTCTACGGGTCTCATCTATTATGCTTATTATTGGATTGTTTTAGCGGAGTGGGGGCGGGGTGGGGTTCCGGTGACTCCCCTTCCTTCCTTCTTTTTACTGGTGGTTGGGGATCCACCGCCTCCCCTCCGACCTCCTGTCCACGCTCTCCCCCCTAAGGGGATACTTGGACTGTGCGGCCATTGATCCTGATTGGACCTCTGGCTGCCCTCATTGGTCCCCAGGCGAGTGACTTAGCCTCGCCCACAAAGTATTGTTTAACTGTTTTTATTTTTACTTTGTCATTTATGATGTCTTTTGCCTCCCTCCCTCCCTCTCTTCCCCCCCCCCTCCCTGATCTAGAGACCCTGCCTCGACTTTGGGTTCCTGTTTGTGGATTGCCCTTTTGCCTCTCCGAGGGAAACTTGCCAGCGTCATGTGAGATGGGTGAGCTTATTGCAATCCGCCACTGTCCTCCAATCCTGGGTCCCAATGGTTAGGTGCGTGACAATTAATGTCAAGGGCCTGGGTTCCAACATTAAAAGGCGCCATGTCCTTAGAGAACTCCGCTCCTTACGAGCGGATGTGGCGTTTCTTCAGGAGACTCATTTTGACCGCGCTGGTACTTTTGCCTTCGCTAAGCATTATTTTCCCGTAGCTTTTTCAGCCTTCCACAATCGACGCAGAGCTGGGGTGGCTATCCTTCTTTCTCGATCCTGCCCAATTACAGTGACGACTTCCCACATAGACCCAGGTGGCCGGTTTGTTATCTTGGAGGGGCTCCTTTATGGTGCCCCGATTGTTTTATGCAATGTCTATGCCCCCAATTCAGCACAGATCCCGTTCTTGCGCCGGGTATTCTCCCGTCTGCGCGCTCTCCCACCATCAGCTTGGCTGGTGGGGGGAGACTTTAACATGGTCTTCTCTGAACGGGCGGATCGTCTGGCGTTACCCCAGGGCCCAACCCCCCATAGGTTGGCCCAACTTGCAAGGGAGTTCCGCAGGCTGATCCGCGCCCACTCTTTGTATGACCTTTGGCGAGTGGACAATCCTACGGCGCGCTCCTACACCTTCTTTTCTCACCCTCATAACACTCACACCCGCATTGACTACTTCTTTGGAAATGCTCCCGCTCTTCGTTTGCTTAGGGACACGAACATTGGCCCTCTCACCTGGTCTGATCATGCCCCAGTCGTGGTTACCTTATCTACGACTCCAGTGCCTACTCGCCAATGTCATTGGCGTCTTAACGAAACACTGCTCAATTCGCCGACCTCCCTCGAGACCCTGCGCACACACTTGATAGATTATTTTAGGGACAACTTAGGCTCGGTAGACTCTCTTGCCATTCTCTGGGAAGCCCATAAGGCGGTCATGAGAGGATGCTGTATCGCATTGGCTTCTAGGCTTAAAAGGGACAGACAGGCCCAGGAACAGCTCCTCCAAGCCCGTATTCGGTCCCTTACGACGACTTTGGCAGCGCATCCATCCCTGGGGGTTCTTCGCCGTTTGGTCCTGGCCCGGGCGGACCTCCGTGATTTGGAGACCCGCCATGTGGAACGACTTCTCCTTTATACCCGTCAGCGGTTTTTTGAACGAGGTAATAAATCTCATACCCTCCTGGCAGGAACCCTCAGGGATCATCGGGCCTCTTCCACACCACACTCTGTCCGTGACCCCGCGGGTACTCTTCAACATCACCCTGATGCTGTGGCGCTGGCGTTCCACTCTTACTACTCTAAGCTGTATGACTTACCCCCCCCCACGAGCACTACTCCCTGGGGATGACTCAACACTACTGGAAGACTATTTAAAGGATTGTTGTCTCCCACGCCTTCCTCCTGAGGCCCTAACCTCCCTGAACACCCCCATCACCAGGGAGGAACTAGAAGGGGTCCTGAGGGACCTCCCAAATGGGAAGGCCCCAGGCCCAGATGGGTTCACTTACAATTATTATAAGGTTTTCCAGGGTGAACTCTCTGCTCATCTATTGTCCCTCTTCAATTCCTTCCTTTCAGGTTCCCCTATACCCCCGACTATGCTCTCTTCACTACTCACATTGGTCCCTAAACCGGGTAAGGACTTGCAGGATTGTGCTAACTACCGACCGATTGCTTTGCTGAACACGGACCTGAAACTTTTCACCAAACTCTTAGCCAATAGACTGAATGCTTGGCTCCCTCTGCTTGTCCATAAGGACCAGGTGGGATTCATCCCCTGTCGTCAGGGTGGTGACAACACCAGGAGGACTGTGGATTTGGTGGAGGTGGCCAATCATTATTCTACCCCGGCCCTTCTCTTGAGCCTGGACGCTGAAAAGGCTTTTGACCGCATAAATTGGTCGTTTATGCATACTACGCTTAAGGCGTTCGGGCTTACGGGACCTTTTCTCACAGCTATCCAGGCCCTTTACTCCCTACCCTCAGCAGCAATCAAGCTTCCCCATGCATCTTCGCCCTCCTTCCCTATTCGAAATGGCACTAGGCAGGGTTGCCCCCTGTCACCCATCATATTTGCCCTCTGCATTGAACCGCTAGCGGCCAAGATTAGGCGAGACCCTAATATCAAGGGCATCATGGTCCAAGATAAGGAATTTAAGATATCTCTCTTTGCGGACGATGTACTCCTCACTCTCACCTCCCCTCATACTACCCTTCCAAACTTGCTGCGCTCGCTAGAGACCTATGGTGATCTCTCAGGGTATAAGGTGAACCCCGCGAAGACTGAGGCACTCCCACTTAACATCCCACGGGACCTTCTCCTTCTCCTCCGCAGTAATTACGATTTCCAGTGGCGGGAGTCCTCTATCCGCTACCTGGGAGTCCATATATCCACTTCCTATGCGACCCTCTACTCGGCAAACTACCCGCGGTTGTTTTGTGAGCTAAGAGCCCTATTGGACAAATGGCAACCCTTGCCTATCTCCCTTTTGGGGAGAATTGCTGCGGTCAAGATGACTCTCCTCCCGAAGCTACTGTATTTTTTCGAGACTCTCCCAGTCGCGATACCTCGGGGAGAATTACGGAACCTACAGAAAGCTATCTTCCAGTTTATCTGGAAAGCAAAACGACACCGAATACCTAGATCTGTTATGCTGGCGGATAGGGGGTCTGGGGGTATGGCTGTCCCACATCTGTTACATTATTACTGGGCGGCCCACTTACGCCATATCCCATTCTGGGCGGCTATGCCAGCATACACCAGATGGGTGCAGGTAGAGAAGCTATGGCTGGCACCCATGCATCCTAACGCGCTTCTGTGGGTCAGCTCCCCCCCACCCCCCCTGCCTCGTACCTGTTGGGCCCCATTCGGTTTACTAGATCTATCTGGTCTACCTGTTGTGCTAGATTCTCCCTGATGTCCCCGCGCTCATCTATGGTCTCCATACTATACAACCCCCTTCTCCCAGAGAGCCTGACTTCTGCCATGACTAAAGTGTGGTCTGAAGCTGGCCTTTACCGGATTGCTGATATGGTTGACCCTGGAACCTTGGAACTCAGGTCCTTTGCTTATCTTACAGCTAATCAAAACCTGCCAAGTACTGAATGGTTCCATTACTTGCAGGTGGTTCACTTTGTCCGCTCCCTCCATGGGTCTCTTAAGGTGTCACTTCCCACCGCTTTTGAAAAGATTTGCCGTGCAGGCACGTCCACTAGGGGCTTTATATCCTCTATTTACCAACTTCTTAACTCACAAACTACAGGCTCTCCTGTTAATCATCGCTATATGCTTAAATGGGAGGAGGCGGTGGGTAAACCCATCTCCCAGGAACAGTGGCGGATTGTATGGTCTCGGGCCCAGAAATCATCTCAGTGCATTACGTTTAGGGAAACGCAGTATAAGCTGTTGATGCATTGGTATCATACTCCGGCTCTCCTTCATACTTTAAACCCATTAGTTCCCCCATGGTGCTGGCGCTGTGGAGCTGCGGTGGGTACCCTGCACCATATCTTTTGGACGTGCCCTCTCATCCTCGGTTTTTGGAGGGAGGTCAGGACTCTGACGACTGCTCTCTTTTTGCAAGAGGTTCCTCTTGACCCTCTTCTTTATCTCCTGAACCTTCCCCCCAGACACCTGAGCAATAAGTCATCCAGGCTTTTCTTGCATCTTTGTACTGCAGCTAAAACTCTCATAGCTAGAAACTGGAAGAAGGTGAGTCCCCCATCTAGTCTTGAGCTTGTGGCTAGAATGAAGGATGTGAGGAGTCTTGAATACCTGACTGCTGGCCTACATAATTCACGGGAAGCCTTTGGGGCTATTTGGGCACCCTGGGACATGTATTGTACATTACAGGGTCTCTGATCTCTAGTCCTCTCCTTCCCTCCCCCCCCTTCCCTTTGGTCCTACCCTTGTCTTCTTAATCCCTCCATTCCCCCCTCCCTTGTTCACTGCTTAATTTAAATGCATATTGCTTAGGGGGAGGAGGCAGATAGCCTCTATTTACCTCAATGCTTCCTGTTTGTTTGATTATTATTGTTTTTTTGTTTTTTCTTTATTCCTTGTTAATGAAAAATTTTTCAATAAAATTACAGTTATATAAAAAAAAAAAAAAAGAAGGATTTTCACAAAAAAAGGGGGGTGTGAGACCCCCCCATAAATAAAAAAGTGGGGTTTTTAATAAAAAAAAAATTTACCCCTCTTCGGGCCCGCCCCGTTCCCCCCCCCCCGCGGACGGGGTTATTTTTTATATATACCACCCCTCTTTTATTTTTAATTTATTTTTTTAAAAAAAACATAACCATAAGGGGTGTTTTTTTTTTTTTTTGAATAAAAAATTTAAAAAAAATAAAAATTTTAATTTACTTAATAATTTTATTATAAAAAAAAAAAAAAAAAACTATTTTCCCCTTTTTTTTTTTTTTTTTTTTTTTTTTAATATTATTTTTTTTTTTTTTTTTTTTTTTTTTTTGTTTTTGTGGCCCCCCCCTTTATTTTTTTTTTTTTTTTTTTTTTTTTTTTTTTTTTTTTTTTTAAAATAAAAATAATAATTTTTTTTTTTTTTTTTTTTTTATATTTTTATTTATTTTTTTTTTTTTTTTTTTTTTTTTTTTTTTTTTTTTTTTTTTTTTTGTGGAATGAGTTATATTTTTTAATGACACAATTGTGCGGCACTTTTAACTTGTTGGTTAACTTTTATTCTCTTAATCTTGGGGAAACCGAAAAAAAAAAAAAACTGCAATTCTGTCACCACTCACTTTCATTATAAATTGTTGACAGGAGAGAATTAGTCTATGGGTTAGTAGGATTAGAGCAATACTAAGTATATACATTTATCTATACACCCAGGAGACCATTAGTGGGAATGTAGTGGATATTTGTGGTTTGTCCTTCTTATTGTGCACTGTTTGACTATAGGTGGACTCTGATACCGGCTCCTTTGTTAAATATGGAAATATTGACTGTGAGAATGATATGGTCATATATCTGACATATCACTGCCAGTTATAGTGCAATATTACTAGTGGATCAATAATAAAGACAAAAACACCACCATTAGAGATAGGCAAATCTGTTCGTACTAAGCTGGTTTCAGCTCAAATATTCTATATTGTTCATTTTTTGAACCACACCGAACAAATGTAGATCCACCTCGAGTAAACCAAAATGGTCACTGCATTATACTGTGAGGTCTCTTCAAACCCCTAACCATAACAGATGGAGGCCCACAGGAGGTGACAAAAATAAAAAAAACATTCATACTCACCTTCCCTTACCTCTTTTGGCCTCCTCTCTGCGTCTGGAGCTCTCCTGGTGACGTCTGGTGCTCTTCTGTTACGTCATTGGCCCGGGCTCACCGATGAGGCCTGTGACATGATGATCATCGTGCCCATGTGACTGTTGGTGGCCCAAAAATTAGCCCTTTTTAATTCTGAATTTATTGCAGTTCAGGTCCGGGTTGTGCAGTTATTCTGGAGTCTGATCTGTGGTCTGGAATTCTTAATATAGTTTGGATACACTTATTCTAGTTTTTATCGTCTGTAGTTTTTCTGGGCTTAGAGTGAATACATTTTGGTGTCCATAGTCTGGGGTCTGTAATCATTTTGTGGAGTGATGAAGTGGTTATCTGCATTACTTTAATGTTTTAGGCTAGCATCAGTCAGTATTTGGGGGCATAGTCTAGGAAAAAGGGTAAATTCTTTATCTGATGTAACAATGAAAAAGTAGTAAAGTTGAGACCAAAAGTTTCAAAAAGTTGCCTTTCGCAGTTATTTTATTCTGCGCCAATAAAATGGTATGTTGTAATATTATTTCAGAACCTGCTGATGGAAAATTCCACATCATCTCCTTCCATGTTCATACTGAACTTTGGGCAATTGTCTGCAGTAAAATATCTCTACTGTGTCATCGTTTTAGTCGGCTACTTCCTGATTGTGCTACTCAATGGTACGGTGATTGTTATGGTGGCGCAGCACAAGAGTCTTCAGGAGCCCATGTACGTCTTTATATCTGTGCTCTGTCTTAATGGACTCTATGGCAGCACTGCCTTGTTCCCCAGTCTTCTAGTCAACCTGCTTCAAAAGAATCCATCCATCTCATACTTTGCCTGCTTAATACAGGCCTTTTGCATCCACACGTATGGGTGTTGTGAGATGACAGTTTTGGGCTCCATGGCTTATGACCGCTATGTGAGTATTTGCAACCCTCTTAGGTACAACAGTATCATGTCCTTGTCCACGGTCTTCAAGATTGTCCTCGGAGCCTGGTTATTTCCTATTACACTGATTGGTAGCCACATTATATTGACAGCTAGACTTCCACTATGTGGCAACAACATCCTGAAGATCTACTGTGACAACTGGTCAGTGGTGAGACTTTCCTGTGTAGACACAAAAGTCAACAATATCTATGGACTCTTCATCACCATGATTGTTCTTGGAGGCATGTCTTTGCTGATATTTTGTTCTTATCTTAAGATTATCAGTATCTGCATGAAATCCTCCAAGGACACTAAGGAGAAGGCTCTCCAGACCTGCACACCCCATCTGATCACCATCACAAACTTCCTCATTGACACCCTCTTCGAGATCCTTCTCTATCGATTTGAACCAACCAATCTACCATATGAGCTTAGAGTCATAATGTCAGTTCAGTTTCTGGTTGTTGCACCCATACTAAATCCTTTAATTTATGGTTTAAAGATGAAGGGGATAATGTATAAAGTGTGGCAAAGTTTATCAGCAAAATGAAGAAAAGTACAAAAAATAGTTATTATTAATAAAGTACTGATCCTTAGATACATGGTGTATTATACTCCAGAACTGCACTCACTATTCTGCTGGTACAGTCACTGTGTACATACATTACATTACTTATCCTGTACTGATCCTGAGTTACATCCTGTATTATACTCCAGAGCTGCGCTCACTATTCTGCTGGTGCAGTCACTGTGTACATACATTACATCACTTATCCTGTACTGATCCTGAGGTACATCCTGTATTATACTCCAGAGCTGCGCTCACTATTCTGCTGGTGCAGTCACTGTGTACATACATTACATTACTTATCCTGTACTGATCCTGAGTTACATCCTGTATTATACTCCAGAGCTGTGCTCACTATTCTGCTGGTGCAGTCACTGTGTACATACATTACATTACTTACCCCGTACTGATTACTGATGCTGAGTTATATCCTGTAATATACTCCAGAGCTGCACTCACTATTCTGCTGGTGCAGTCACTGTGTACATACATTACATTACTTATCCTGTACTGATCCTGATTTAAAGAGGACCTTTCATGTCCTCATGCACATGCTGTTTTATATACCACTAGAAAGTCGATAGTGCGCTGAATTTCCGTTATGTGCTCCAGGGCTGGAGATATCGGTGCTGTTAGTTTCGGCACTGATCTTTGCCTATCGTCAGAAGGGCATTCCTGACAGTCTAGCTGTACTGTGAGAAACATCTCCCCTGACAGTACTCGTCCATAGCCTTGTACTGTCAGAGGGGGCATTCCTTACAACCCTGTGAGGAACGCCCAGCTAGACTGTCAGGAATGCCCTTCTGACAGTGGGCAGAGATTGGTGCCAAAACGGCACCAAAATCTCCAGTCCCAAGGCACATAATGGGAAAGCCGACAGTGTGCTGAATTCAGCGCACTGTCGGCTTTCTAGAGGCATATAAAACCGCATGTGCAGGAAGACATGAAAGGTCTTCTTTAAAATATTATATTACTTTGCCTATAGACATGAGCAAATCTATGAAGTTTTGGGTTTGGCCCATTCATTCCAAATCTCAGTTTAAATTGGCTTAAAATATTGTGAATGACACTGATACAAGGACTCTATAAAACACAGTGTATGACCCTGCCAGGACTCCTAAAACTCTATCATTAAAACATAGTGTATGACACTGTCAAGGCCCCTAGGACTATATATCTATAATACATAGTGTATGACACTGTCAGGGCTCCTAGGACTATATATCTATAAAACATAGTGTATGACACTGTCAGGGCTCCTAGGAACCTATCTATAAAACATAGTGTATAACACTGTCAGGACTCCTAGGAACCTATCTATAAAACATAATTTAGAACACTGTCAGGACTCCTAGGAACCTATCTATAAAACATACTGTAGAACCATTGACAGGGTTCCTAGGAACCTCTCTATAAAACATAGTGTATAACACTGTCAGGGCTCCTAGGAGCCTATCTATAAAACAGTGTAAAACACTGTCAGTACTCCTAGGAACCTAACATAGTGTAGAATGTTGTAATATGTGTAAAATTTAGGGTATGATCCTATCAGGGCTTCTAGGATTATATCTATAAAACATAGTGTATGACACTGTCAGGGCTCCTCTGACTTTATGTGTATGATACGGTTAGGATGCATAGCCATCATGTGTTTTACTGCAAGCATCATGATGTTGGCACACCTATGGGACCATTGAGGACAAAATGGCCACTCAGTAAATTAAGTGTTACGAGAGCAGAGGAGAAGCACAAAGAACTCCAACTCAACGTCACTGTATCACTGTCAGATATAATAAAAATTATTCATTCTCAGGAACGTCAACAACTAGCTAGTGTGTTTCCTTCACCTCTTTTACCCTGACCCCTGCCCTGTCTTTTTACAGACATCTCACTTCTTATATTTCTTAGTATGAATTAATTGTAGGCAACATTTTGGTATAAATATAATTTTTAATCACTTCCCCTGGGCCTCTACTTATTATACTCTGGAGTCTGAGGAGATACCAGAGTATAATAGTACCAAAGCGGAGGTCCGAACCTCACAAATATTAGTCGAATTTCGAGGGGTTCACCTGAAGCTGCTCTAGGGGGCTCTTGGAAGCATATTATACAGTGTAGGGCCACTGTGTGGAGCATTGTTTACTGTGTGTGGGCCACTGTGGGGAGCATATTCTACTAAGTGGGGGCCACTGTGGAGTGGAGCATATTATACTGAGTTGGGGCCACTGTGGTGCATATAATGCAGTGTGTGGTGCCACTGTGGAGCATATTATACTGAATAGGGGCCGCTGTGGAGTATATTTTATGGTATTTGGCCCCTTCACTATTCACATCACATGCCATCTGTTTTATGGCAGCCGTGCACTATTATTACAAGCTGTAATAACATTGTATGGTCATTATAAAACAGATACTGTACAATGTAAATAGTGAAGTAGCCACAATGCTTGCAAAAGCACCACAATATCTTCAAACAGTTGATCAGCAGGGGCCTCCACAGGTGTTGGAGCCCCACTGATATCTTACATCTTTTAGACTGTTAGGACCCTGCAGATCAACTCTTTCCCCAAGCACGCAGCTCCCAGTATTGTTTACACGCCGGGCGCTGCTCACTCACCATGTTCTTTATAACTGCAGTTGTGGGTACTAAAGCTGTATCCCTTTCAAGTATCTGAGATATCGCTGCAGCACCCATCACTATCAAGAATATGTGTGTGTGGTGAGTAATGTGTACAGAGACCTGACAGAATTGCTTGGCATCAAGAGACATATATCTTGTATTAGACCAATTTGTGACATAACACTTTTTTGACAGGTAAGAAAACATCAATTCTGTCATCTGAATTTTAAGGTTTATTATGTTTATCACGTAGAATAAATAACATACTAATTTTATTTTAGTGGTTGTTACGGATGTGACGCATTGTGTTTTTATTTTTTTTTTCCATTAATAAACAAAAAAAGTCTATTTTTCTTCTTTTTTCTGTAAAACGACCGCATTGACTGCAGCATTTAAGGAGTTAAATGGCAAGCATGCTTTCTGCTTGATAATTGGAGTGATATCACAAGCAAAAGCCCAAGGTACCCCTCTGAGGTTATCTGAAGTGATAGGGACAGGAGAATAATAATAAAAAAAACTCATTCTCCTCTACCTGCATGCTGTCAGCTGAACATGTTCCCCTGAAGGTTGAAGTAAAAGTGTAGGTATATGCGGCTCCACTTTAACCAGTGATATCTCAAAATCTAGTTGCACTACAGGCATGATCTTGGCCTCGTATTAAAACAAGACCAGAGTTAGATTTCTCCCTCTGCAGTTTCACTGAATGGGACCCACTTGGGATAAACTGTAATGCACTTTGTGCAAACCCTAGGCAGGGGGTTAAAGAGGACTTTGCACCACCTCCTCCTATCCTTAAATACGGCCATTCCACTGTTTCAGGCACAGTTGGGATTTTTTTCTCTAGTCTCCACCGTTCCCAAACAATAATTTTTTCATTTCAGCACAATTATGCTCTTTACTGTCAATTGGGCGGTCCCTGTCCTTCTGCTCCTAGGACCTCCCACCTGAGAGCTAATTGTGTTGAAACTTTCAACAATGATTACTCGGAAACGTTGTGAGCTAGAGAAAAAAAAAATTCCAACTTTACAGGAAAAATTGTAGTTGGTGGAGGTGGTGAAAGGTTCTCTTTAAGAAGGAGACCCAAAAATCATATCAATTCTTATTCCTGGGATTGAAATGAATTCTGGAATTTGGGGTGAAAACATATTCGGGGGCACCCAATTGGAGGGATTGGGGGTCCCTCTGCCTACTCCGCCTTTGTGGGGGCTCTTCGCTATCAGTAGAGGATGACTTTATTAGGAAGTGTTCTTCATCCTCCTCTGAACTCACCATGGTGTAGGCCTCTTCCATAGTGTATATTACATTTGGCCATAGTAAGTCAACTTTTTTATTTGTATGACCAAACAGAAAACATTGCCTGAAAATCCTTTACAGACGTATGTGCGCGCACATGAGTGTATATATAACCTAACTGATAACAACTATACATATATATTTCCACCACATGAAACGGTGGCGCAGGAGGACTTCATATGTGTTTATGGAGGTCTGCATGATATAGAGATGTGTATAGATATAGGTATATACCGTGATTCTCCAAAAATAAGCCCTACCCCGAAAATAAGCCCTAGCTAGATTTTGCAGGTTTTTTGGAGTAGGCTTGAAATATAAACCCTGGTCCAAAAATAAGCCCTAGTTACAGTTAGGTTTAACCCCTTCCCGACATCTGTTGTGTGATTACGGTGGATACTGGTTCCTTAAAGATGGCAGCCACCATAGCTACCGTACCAGGTCTCCGCTGTAATGTAGAGTGGAGATCTGGAGCTAATGCCCACAATCAGAGTGGCCATTGCTGATTGTGACCCCTCCAAAGTATTAAAACTGCCCCCCGACCCCGTACCTTTTTCATTGCAGGTCGGCTCCCATGCGATGAGATTGAAGAAGCCGACCTGTTCTTTTGACAGTCAGGAGTCTTTAGAAGACTTTCAGGACTGTCATAGGAATATTACTATTGAGGCTGATCTATAACCAGCCTTAAAAGTAATGTAGTGAATCTCCCATAGACTGCAATACAGCTGTACTGCAGTCTATGGGACGATTGCAAGTTCAAGACCCCTAGAGGGGGTTAATAAAATAGTAAAAAAAAATTTTAAAAAATTTGCAGTTTCGTCTCTGATAATGCAAGTTCACACAGTTCCGATCTTCTCGCAGTGACTGGAGCAGTGGGAGGCACTATATTTTCTTCAGTGCTGTGATTGGTCAGTCTAGGATGACTGACCCGTCATGACGATTGCCTGGCGGGGTCTGCTGCGATTGGCCCTGACTCTGTCTATGACAGCTGATGTCACCGTTGAGGACGTCTTGTCTTCTTTTGGCAATGAGTTAACATAAAGAAAACACAAATATGCAAATCTAAAAATAACATAAAAATAAAGCCCTATGTATCACGAATAACCCAAAAGAAGAAACGTTATAGACCTCTAAACCATATGTACGAAAAACCAAAAATGTGTCCTGAAGTGATTAACTCTGTAACTATGTATGAGGTAATCTCCCTAGACCCCGGCTCATGGGGACAAGTCCATAAATAAATGTAACAGCAGCCTCATTTATATTCAATTATCTTCAAGCCGTTTTTAATCACTCCCATCGGGCACAACATATAAAGGCGCAACGTAAGAAGACTTGACCAGACCGAGGAGGGAAGATCTTCCTCCTCTCCTGTAAGTGACTCTTCTTATGTGCGGTGGATTACCTGCAATTGTATTCTTAGTATCTGTAAAATAATGTCCATAAACTGTAAAATAGTCTACAATTGAATGAAATCCTTACTCACGTGTTGACCCCTAAGGTAACATTATTGGAGGACTCTGCTTCATATAAAACATGGAGATTTATTGAAGTCTTCATGGAAAAACAGATACATAGAAAACTTCCAGCATAACAGAAATATCAGTCAATGTCTTACATTTCTTAGGAGAAGTGTAGCGTTAGGTTTCTTCAAGATGCTCTTGCATCATCTTGGCTCATGCTTATTCATCAATGTGTGTTGGTCTTCTGCAGGACGATTCTGCCATAGCCAGGTCAGAAGAGAGAGACACCCAAAGTGAGAGACAGAGACAGATCCCCACAGGGAGAGGGAGACCCCCACCGAGAGTGAGACCCAGACATGTGTGTCTGTCAGTCATTCATATACATGAAAGGGGGTGTTTCCCAACACCCTTCCACTTTCTACTACTGTATTTGGACAATACTAAAATAGTCATACCCTATCAATACCCATGCACCATAATTTACAAGAGTTATGTCTGCAGAATACAATTAACCCTTAAAGGTCTTGAATATTGTAGAATAATACTATTTAACATTTCCCCCTCTTGAGGGTGATATACATCTGTTTGAACCCTCAAGATACATATCATTAGACAATATTCATTAGACTACATCTTCTTTCCTCTTTTTGGATACTAGAACTTAATTTTAATAAATAAATTAATTGTTCATATAATAATAATTTTGTCAAATTGCGATAAATTTTAACATTAATAAATGTTATGGTAAACCGTGATCAAATATGAAAATTATTTGATATACTAACTAAACTAGACTTCTAAGCTTCTTTCATCGTCTTCTTCTGGTCATCTTCTTCTGTCATAATAGAAGGTTTAGCACAATTGTTCATTGTTGAAGGTTTTGACTTTGTTAACATAAAGTCCTTTAGTTTATAGATTTCCGTCATGTTGTGCAGGTATTATCACATTGTCCAATAAAGTTCATAGTATGAAGATATTGATATAGCAACACAGTCCATATATTAAGTATGTATTCCTTATGATAACTTTGTCATCAAACACAGACTGTAGTGACATTCTTCTTCTTTCCTTTGACCACTTCTGAGGCAGCACTGCAAAGTGTTAAATTTGACACGCATCTCTGCTGCTTGTTCACTTCAGCTCATTTAACAGTCTCAAATAAAGAATATATGTAGTAGGGTTCATTATCAATTACCCTTTTGCTTACCAAGCAACTTTCCTTGAAGTTTTGCAGTTGATGGGACTCCATAAGAATGTTGATGAAGAACAATCTTTATAACTCAGTCCAATTATCATCAATGTTTCCAAACTCCAGTAATAATTTTTATCAGTAACTGTTAAATTATGAACACAGTCCTTGGCATAAGCTTACATGTGTAGCCTTAATACCTTTTAAGTTGTTTCTTTCTGCACATCTTTTTCTTCTTGTAACTGTCAAAGTCTTTTATTAATATTTGATATCAAACTTTATCATAATCTTGGACTTGATTGAAGATAAATTTCCCTATGCCTAATATTCACCCAAAATTTGGTGATTTACTACCATAATAATATCACAGTGTACCATATCATTTCATAATAATAATTATCTTTATATGCCAAATATTAATATGATAATAACAATTATTGACATTCATATTTTATCAAATGATCACACAATACTCCTTTGGATACAATAATACATATATATATATATATATATATATATATATATATACATCTACCTTATATATATCAACATATATACTTTAGTTCACTTGTGATGACAAATTGCAACATAATCTTGAAACATAATGTGATTTCATTATTAATTACCATTTTATAGAGAATCACAATATTTATTCTTTGATTATAACTTAGCATAAATATACTAAACATCAACATGTTCCAATATGAATGTGTTATCATACTTATTCATAAATTTTTAAAGTACAATCACATTACAATCCTTTTTAATAAAGAAATACCTTTATATTCAGTATTACTTACTAAATATTATTGTGCTCTTTATTTAAAACAGGATATTCAACTTTATTCATTTAGTCAAAAGATATATGAATAATAATACCACATCTTACAGTTGCTTTGTCCTTTTTTTTTAACAATTGGCTCTTCTCAGAAAACTGTGACCTTTAACCTTTTAAATACCATCACTCCCAGAATAGTATAACCTGACACTTTGCAAAATGTGAACAACTTTTGACTCTGCTCAGAATCAAGTTTAAACTATACATCCTTTACCTAATTAAATGTGTATATTTTTGTGTAATGATTGTATATATGTAAACACATTAAACAACATATGAAATAAGTATTATAAAACATAAATATTCCAAAATATGTCACATATTATAATCAGAAGCTTGCTAAATAAACAAAGAATATATCTCTTGATATAACTTCTCTTTGATCTTAATATTAATTGTCCTTTCATAAAGAAGATTAGCTTATCTCATTTACATATAAGACAATTATATTTTCCCAGCGTTTGTAGGTGTTAATTTTATATAAGTGTATGTGTGCCTTTGTAAGAATACATAACCAGTGATATAATAAGACAATCCTTGTTATAGATCATATCCAGCTTTACACACTATAAATAATATATTTATCATTCCTTGATAAAATTACCCCAATAAACCTTTTTCATTTTAACCAAATATATTGGAAAGCTATCTGTATTATCTTTGTATTCATGAACTAAGATGTCCATTCCATCTTCATGTCTTAGCAGCTGTCACTTACACTCAAACCTCATTTGTTTCTGTGGCTTTAAGAACATATGAGTTTAGATTTTCTGTTTTACATCAGATGAGCTTCTTTTTGATGTATCTTAAATATTTCTGCTATTTCCCAATGAACATTCAATAATGGATCACATAGAACAAAAAATAAATATAGACGTCTTTGGATGTGTTATACTTTTTCCTTGAATGCATCCTGGTTTTTCTTACGCCTATTTTTAACATCACAGAACTGCAGTTACATACATACAGTCATGGCCAAAAGTTTTGAGAATGACACAAATATTCTATTTTCACATGATCTGCTGCCCTCTGGTTTTTATGTGTGTTTGTCAGATGTTTTTATCACATACAGAAATAGAATTGCATTCATATTATGAGTAACAGAAGCTTATATTGACAGTTAGAATGAGTTAATGCAGCAAGTCAATATTTGCAGTGTTGACCCTTCTTCTTCAGGACCTCTGCAATTCTCCCTGGCATGCTCTCAATCAACTTCTGGACCAAATCCTGACTGATAGCAGTCCATTCTTGCAGAATCAATGCTTTAATTTTGTCTGAATTTGTTGGTTTTTGTTTGTCCACCCGACTCTTGATGATTGACCACAAGTTCTCAATGGGATTAAGATCTGGGGGAGTTTCCAGGCCATGGACCCAAAATCTCTATGTTTTGTTCCCTGAGCCATTTAGTTATCACCTTTGCTTTATGGCAAGGTGCTCCATCATGCTGGAAAAGGCATTGTTGAGTGCCAAACTGCTCTTGGACGGTTGGGAGAAGTTGCTCTTGGAGGACATTCTGGTACCATTCTTTATTCATGGCTGTGTTTTTAGGCAAGACTGTGAGAGAGCCGATTCCCTTGGCTGAGAAGCAACCCCACACATGAATGGTTTCAGGATGCTTTACAGTTGGCATGAGACAAGACTGGTGGTAGCGCTCACCTCTTCTTCTCTGAATAAGCTGTTTTCCAGATGTTCCAAACAATCGAAAAGGGGATTCATCAGAGAAAATGACTTTACACCAGTCCTCAGCAGTCCACTCCCTGTACCTTTTGCAGAATATCAGTCTGTCCCTGATGTTTTTTCTGGAGAGAAGTGGCTTCTTTGCTGCCCTCCTTGAGACCAGGCCTTGCTCCAAGAGTCTCCGCCTCACAGTGCGTGCAGATGCACTCACACCTGCCTGCTGCCATTCCTCAGCAAGCTCTGCACTGCTGGTAGCCCGATCCCGCAGCTGAAACACTTTTAAGAGACGGTCCTGCCGCTTGCTGGTCTTTCTTGGGCGCCCTGGAGCCTTTTTGGCACCAATGGAACCTCTCTCCTTGAAGTTCTTGATGATGCGATAGATTGTTGACTGAGGTGCAATCTTTCTAGCTGCAATACTCTTCCCAGTTAGGCTATTTTTGTGCAGTGCAATGATGACTGCACGTGTTTCTTTAGAGATAACCATGGTTAACAGAAGAGAAACAATGATGGCAAGCACCAGCCTCCTTTTAAAGTGTCCAGTGGTGTCATTCTTACTTAATCATGACAGATTGATCTCCAGCCCTGTCCTCATCAACACCCACACCTGTGTTAATGGAGCAATCACTGAAACGATGTTAGGTGGTCCTTTTAAGGCAGGGCTGCAATGATGTTGAAATGTGTTTTGGGGGATAAAGTTCATTTTCTAGGCAAATATTGACTTTGCAAGTAATTGCTGCTAAGCTGATCACTCTTTATAACATTCTGGAGAATATGCAAATTGCCATTAGAAAAACTGAAACAGTAGACTTTGTAAAAATTAATATTTGTATCATTCTCAAAACTTTTGGCCATGACTGTACATCGACACTTACACTTCACTACAATGGACCAACAGAATTACGTCACCATTTGTTCCTTGTCAATCAACTGACCACACTTAAGTCACACTGATTCTCTCATGCTTTCAGAGTTTGCATGCTTACACAAAGTGGATTATACATGGAAAAGACCACATGCAAAATTGTAAGTTATGTCTTATTTTCATTTAAATATGCATTGCTATAGTCACACTATATTAATCTGTTTATCAAATTAATTGTTAGATAACTCATGCATATATTGGCCTATAATGAAAAATTGATGAGTGATTCAACTGTTGTTTTTTCATATATGAAATATCTAAGGAGAAAGATAGATAGAATTTTAGCAAAAAATCAAATTGATATGCTAACAATTTTAACCAATGGAAAGTTTACTTTCTTGACTTCTAATACTATATGATCATATTATATATATATATATATATATATATATATATATATATTTGTTTTGCACATTCTCTGTATCCAGAGTGGGATGTGAGCAAAATATATATATCACCACTTAACAGAATAGATCAAGTTATTTTTACTTGACACTCATGTAAATATATATATATATATATATATATATATATATATTATAATATGATGGATTACATATAGTATTATTATAAACATTATAATCAGGACTATTGTATAAACATCACCTAACTATCTGAATTATACCTGATCATTTTAATTTCTCCTCATATGAAAGATTCTTTCTACAGCCTGACTAGTAAAATGATGCCAATAGACAGTCATTAACATAGAGATATTTTTAAACTCGACCCATGACCCTTCTGTCAATAACATCCACCAATAGGTTGAGTAATGTTCTGCCATTTAGATACTCTAAGCTTTCTGACATTCTTCTGATCAGGAATAGATCAGATGTCACGGATGGGTTGCTATGACAGTCTAACATTTTGGGAACAGCTGTTACTCTGTCAGGATCGCTATTTTGTACATTCTTTCCTATGTTACTGATTCTATCTATAGCTTTGACTGGCTTAGAGGTTGCCACTTGTTTATTTACAACTGATAACGGGATTTTTATGAATGGAACTTCTTTCATGAGATACAGCTTATATTCTACGTGCAATTTTCTACGTCTCTCATAGATTTCTCCACTATTCTTTCTATAAATAGGTGACACTGTTATCTGATTTGACAGATTTCTTTTAGATGGTTTTATTCTTTGATTTGTCCCTGTTTGTCTTACATTTGTCATCTGTCTCTGATGTCTTCTGGCCATGTCCAGTAAACTAGCAGCTTCAAATAAAGACTTTTTATCTGATGCAACAGCTAAAGTGACTGAATCCAAAAATCTGAATTTCTTCACAAAAGTTCTCACCATCGCTTGAGAGTTGACTTTGCTGACTACTGCCTTATAAGTCCTCTCAAAATTAGACATAACTGAATATGTAGATTCAGCTCTGCCAATTTTTATTTCATTCAGAATTTCAGATGTTGGCATGCTGTCACCTGTAGTACACCAAATTAATTTCTTTAATCGGTCTACATCACTGTCCTGTAACCATTCATTTGACTCATTGTCATAAGACATCTTTGCTGATAGACATCTTGCAAAGTTTGCTGGAAGCCAATTTTTAAATAAGAGATTCTTCTCTTTCGTAGATAAATTATACTTATCTGCATAACTTTCAAAAATGTCTGAGTTTCTACACACATGGATATTTACATCATATGTGGGAATGTCCTTACTCAGATTGGTCAAATGTTTCTGCAACTTTATTTTCTGCTTAGTTTCTTTAATTTGTAATTCCTTTTATACTGACATATCTGCGTCTGTGCTATTATTATTTTGAGAAATTACAGACTCCATTTGTTCACTAGTCTGTGTCTGTGATGAGCTATTTATAGTCATCACAGTCACGTGAGACTTTTTGTCAGCATGCTGAGATTCCTGTGAATCTGTTTGAACAGAAATTACATTACAGATTTCTTCCTCTGGTAACTTTTCTGATATAATGTTATGAAATACATTAACCATATGCATAATATTCCTCAATTTCTCTTTTTCTTTCATAACACACAATGATTTCTTAGTTTCTATGATAGAATTTGCTTGTGCACACTGTGCATACAGATTCTTCCATATGTTCTGTAACCCTTCACTAGGCACAAACTTAAACTCTAAGTTACACTTTTTAGACAACGACTATATAATTTCCATAATTAAATGTAAAAATTTTTACTTACAACCGTAGAAAACCGTCACCTTGTAACTTATAGTTTCTTCTTGGAACAACTGCTTCCTTTCATCAGCACGTCTCAGTACGTCTGGCATCTGTAGTCCTCCTTTATTTCTTGTAGTGTCAGAACAAACATTCTTCTGTTCCTCACAAGCTCTTCTTACACAGGCTTGTCTGTAGAGGCTTACTAGAACACGTGCAACTTTCAGCTGTAAGCTATTTCATTCATCTAGGTAATTTTCGAAATTTCCTGAAGCTTGCAACTTATAAAACGTGCAAAATACTCTCTCTTCCCCCTCTTGCAAGTAGAAGGAATTAGAAAAAACAGGCAAAAATCGACTGGGCTGGCTCACCAATGTAAAATAATGTCCGTAAACTGTAAAATAGTCTACAATTGAATGAAATCCTTACTCACGTGTTGACCCCTAAGGTAACATTATTGGAGGACTCTGCTTCATATAAAACATGGAGATTTATTGAAGTCTTCATGGAAAAACAGATACATGGAAAACTTCCAGCATAACAGAAATATCAGTCAATGTCTTACATTTCTTAGGAGAAGTGTAGAGTTAGGTTTCTTTAAGATGGTTCTCTTGCATCATCTTGGCTCATGCTTATTCATCAATGTGTGTTGGTCTTCTGCAGGACGATTCTGCCATAGCCAGGTCAGAAGAGAGAGACACCCAAAGTGAGAGACAGAGACAGATCCCCACAGGGAGAGGGAGACCCCCACCGAGAGTGAGACCCAGACATGTGTGTCTGTCAGTCATTTATATTCATGAGAGGGGGTGTTTCCCAACATCCTTCCACTTTCTACTACTGTATTTGGACAATACTAAAATAGTCATACCCTATCCATACCCATGCACCATAAGTTACAAGAGTTATGTCAGCAGAATACAATTAACCCTTAAAGGTCTTGAATATTGTAGAATAATACTATTTAACAGTATCTGACAGTGAGTATTTGCTTAGAATGTATCTGCCTTCACTGCTAACCAGAAATGTAACATAAAAATATCTGACCATCCACCATTTATACAACATGTGTTCTTTGTACTCTATGAATATGCCTAGGGTCCACCAGGAAAAGTAGTAACTTGCTGTCTTGTACTTGTCTTTATTTTTGTCCTGGGGTCCGGGTTCTTGCCTTGATTTAAGACCCTCTCATCTCTGTAAGCCAGGGATATATGTCCTGTCAACAATAGACCTCAGCAGGCCAAAAACTGCTGCAGAATCACTGGTTATTGGGGTCCTTGTGGCAAGATTGAGATGATGGGGCCCAGGGAGGAAAGATATTGGTTGCCCTGACTCTTGATCTAGATGCCCAATGTGTTTACTATATATAAAGATAGACTACAATGCACAACTTGGTGGAGATGCTGCATGATGGATAAGAAGTACAATGAGAGTACTGTGTCATGCTAGGATGAGCTGGGGTCTCAACTGGCTCAAAGGCCTACTGAGGGATCCATCTGTTCACCTGTGGGCCAGTCTAAGCCTTCCCCTATGTTACTCAAACCTGGTGAATACATTGACTCTGTAACATGGCGTTATCCAGGCCTTAAAGTAACGAAAATACCAATCTCTGGTCCAAGAACCATCATCAGAACATAAAGGTCTCAGGTTCTGATGATGTCACCCAAACCAGAAAATATAAGTTGTCACCTGTAGGGTTGTAGATTGTTGGGCTTATAGTATCTGGTGATTGCAGCTTTCCAGAAGCATAAACATGTAAAAGTCTGACAGTAACTAAAATTCTCTGGTCCAGGTAATGTTATTGGGACTTCAACCATGGAGATCAGATGATGATACCCGAGTCACAGGATGTTAATTCCAGGTAGCTCTGAATACTTTACGCAGCAGAAATTGATGGGGATGGGGGATAAATATACATGAGACTTGCAGACTGGCACAACCCTAGCTGTTGAATAGGGATTAATGATTGCCTCTCCAAGTCTCTCTCATCTGGTCCTCTTTCATGCCATCTTCCAGCCTCATGGGTTACGTCTCTCTAGAACCTCAGTGGTCAGGTGGGAGGTGAACCCCAAATGTTGGCATCCGAAGTTTTTGGAAAATTCATAACGAACCAAGCTCATTATGAACCAGTTTTTCCATCTCTACTTATTCACAATATGTCTGTGCATACAAACTTCCCATCTATCCCATCCACAGCCAGTTCCCCCACACAGGACATTGGCCTGGTTTTGTGCCACAGCCCCCTCCCCTCATTTGCTATATGTTGACAAGCTTCTACTTTTGCGATTAAATGGTTAATTTTTCTTCTTTCTGACAGTGATAGGCTCAGCATCATAAATCTACCTCCCTTGCCTTACTCCAGTGCACCAGAGGGCAGAGGTGGTAAATTTGCACTGACTGCCAGTTGTCAAAAGAAATTAGAAATAGTGAGGGTGACCTATGGGTTTCCTGGCTACTGGACCTTGTCACAACTACAACAGTCATTTGCTGGTCATTACAGTTCAGAAAAAGTCTGTGGACATTCAATGTATAGGACCCAAGACAGGTAAGACTTAGGTTGACCTGGAGAGGAGGCTCTACCTCAGACAGAACTGAATTTTTTGAGTTACAAATATTTAATTGTACACTTGTATTGAATGACAATGATTTACACACAAGTTGTCCTCCTAGTCCCTCAATAAAGTCTTGTGTGTGTTCTCTTTATCTGCAAAATTATATACTTTGGATGGAGAACAAGACATTTTTCAACCCTCCTTATCTAACATTGAACTTTGGGGATATATCTTCTGGAAAATCCTTCTATTGCACCTTGGTTCTGTCTGGATACATTCTGAGCATTGTTCTCAATGTTGCTGTGATATCTACCATAGCTTTACACAAGAACGTACATGAGCCAATGTACATCTTCATATCTGTCCTCTGTTTTAATGGCCTGTATGGAAGCACTGCCTTCTTCCCTGGACTGTTCTACAACCTTCTTCAAGAGATTAATACAATATCATATGTTGCCTGCTTGGTTCAAATATTTTGTATTCACACCTATGGATCATTTGAGATGGCTGTTTTACTCGTCATGGCCTATGACCGCTATGTGAGTATTTGCAACACTTTAAGATATAACACCATAATGACCTTATCTACAGTCTTCAAGCTGATAGCTGGAGCTTGGGCTTATCCTAATATACTGTTTGGGGTGCATATAATATTAACAGTTAGACTTCCGTTATGTCATATAGAAATCCTGAAGATTTATTGTGATAACTGGTCGGTAGTGAGACTCTCCTGCGTTGACACGACAGTCAACAATATCTTCGGACTTTTCATTGCTTCCTTCTTAATTGGAGTGCCCTTCAGGGATCTGCATGAAATCGTCAAAGGCAGTTAGAGAGAAGGCTCTCCAGACCTGCACTCCTCATCTCATCACAATGTTGAACTTCATGTTTGATAGCCTCTTCGAAATATTTTTATATCATTTTGTCCCAACTAAGTTGCCATATGAGCTCAGGGTTATCATGTCATTGCAGTTCCTTGTGATACCAGCAATCTTGAATCCTCTTATCTATGGACTGAAGATGAAGAAGATAAAAGCAAGGCTCATACCCTTTAAAAAAGCAGGGAAAATAAAGGGTTAAAAGTTGATACTGTCTGCTAAAAATATGACCGATGTGTCTCCTGAATATGGGCAAATGTCATGAGATTCATTTTGCGAATATTTGTAATGTTCACCCGCTAGTTTTGTTTTGGATCTACTTTGTTTGGTCCAAACCAGAAGTGCTTTAATTATACTTTAGGGTCTCTTCAGACCCCAGAGTATAATAAGAGCAGGCCCAGCGAGGTGCGGAAACATGCTAAACACTATCACCTTCCATTACATCTGGGTTCCATTGCAACATCCGGAACTCCATCACAGTCCTCGTTGGTGGTCTTCTGGCCTCCTGGGTGCTCTAACAACAGGAAACTGATGCAAGTGTCATGACATGGGTACGCTTCAACGCTTCATGCACCTTCCAGGTCAACTACTGGGACCTCCACCAGGAATGTCACAAGCAGGTTTGTGAAACCCAATGTAAGAGCAGGTAGGACCAACCTGGGCAGGACAACCAATCTCTTGATGAGTCATAAAGAATGGGATGCCACTATATAATGTATAGACTTGCATTAATGGGAACTTTTGCTAGCAGAAGACTGAAAGTTCAAGAATAGAGATGAGCGAACCAGTTTGACACTAGCCAGGTTCATTACGAATAGGGACAGGTGAAATTATTTATTTGGAACAGGATTCAACCCAAAATTTTAAAGTTTTGGTTTGTCCAAACATGAAACTTTGGGTTTTTCACCCACGAAAGACTATTATACTCTGGGGTATCCTCAGTCCCTGTTCCTCCACTGACCCCAGAGTATAATAATAACACTGAATATAATAGGAATCATAATAAACACTAGTACTCACATTCACTCACCTCTCTTGGGCCTGGAGTCCATGACATCACCCAGGAAGTGGCTTGAAGATGACCGAAGAGGACTATGATGGGCCTCCGTTTATTATTTTGGGGTATTGCTATTACTAGAAGTAACGGAAGCTACTCCCTTCCAAAATTTTGACCTTAGGGTGGCTTTTGATAGCTTCTCACTCATTATAGGTTAAGTATTCTCTGTGTGTTCCTTATGTGCATGATTTTGGTTGTACACCATATCTGTGAGGTATTTTGCCATGTGTTTACTTGCTTTGTGTTGATCGTGATATCTCTTTACTGCGATACTGTGTGTAATTTTTTATCATTGCCACTAAGTATTTTGCCATTGTGTCTTCTTCAGTTTGGTGTTGAAGCATGATGGTATTTCCAGATGAGTGGAACTCCATGTTGTATTGCCTTCACACTTAAACAGCCTGACGACTTATGGTCACACAGGTCAGGTTAAGACTCCTTTGAGAGAAAGTTCTTCAGTAACTTTGGGGTCTTCCATCCAGACTTATTTTGCGTCTGTTATGGCCATCGTTCAGTCTGGTGTTGGAGCCTGGACTTTACCCAAAAGTAATCGTGCATGCCTGAGAAGTGTGACCCTTGTGAGCTTAGTGTGACCACTGTGTGATCAGGAATATTGCTGTGGGTTGCTGTGGGACGCCTTCTTTCCCTTTGTTAGAAGGTTGTTGAGCGTTGAGAAACTGCTGTTGAGAAACTGCTGTTAACTTTGGCTATTCTCGAGCAACTGTTGTGAATTCCTGCAGTGTTCGAGCAACTTCTGTTAACTTCTTCTGTGCTGAACACCTACCTCAATAAACCGTTGGCGACAACTAGACCTGCAAGAGTGTGTGTCCTCTTTAGCCAAATGTCTGTAAGCACCAGAGTAGACCTGGTTACCCTGATCTTAGGTGATTACAGTAAAAAAAAAAAAAAGTTAAAAAATATAAAAATTTTAAGAAAATGTAAAAAAATTAAAGAAATAATTCAAATTACATACAAAATAAAAGTAAAAAAAAAATAATGTGAAACATACACACTAGATATCCCTGTGTCTGAAAATGCCCAGTCTACAAACTTCTAAAAATTGTTTTTTTCATACGGTAAATGCTGTAGCTGGAAAGAAAATCGAAAGAGCTGAACTACCATTTTTTCGCTGTTTTGCTTCTCATAAAATTTTGAATAAAAAGCATTCAAAGCAATAGACATTCCCCTAAATGGTATAACTAAAAAGTACACCTGGCCCTGCAAAAAAAAAAAAAAAGACCTTAAAAAGTTACAGGTGTCAGAATATGGCGTCTCCAAAATTTTTTATTTTTTTTGCAAATTTCTGGATTTTTTTAAGGAGTTAAAACATTGAAAAAATATATAAATTTGGTATCCCTGGAATTGTACCAACCTATAGAATACAGGTGACATGTCATTTTGATTGCACAGTGAACACCTTAAAAACAAAGCCTGTCAGAAAGTCGCACAATATGGTAAAAAACTAAAAAAACTAAAAAGAAAGGCAAAAGAATAAAATTGCTGCCCACAAAACAGGTTCTAGTCCCATAAGTCACCTACATGAAAATTACTGTAACAGAGAGGCAAAATTATTATCACAAATATTTTAGTAGCTCTTTGCGGTATTACAAAAAGAACTGGAAAAAGATGTAATATAGACACCCCCCCCCCCTTTTTTTTTTTTTTTTTTTTTTTACATTTTCCAGGATATTTGAAAAAAAAGAGAAAAAAACATGCAAAAGTAGAAACATAAATATAAATCCTTATGTGTCACTGAAATAGACTCAAAAACAATTTGAATAACCCAAATAAAGGAAATATTATAACCTTTGAAGCCTTCAGTACCAAAAACCTCAAAATGTATCCGGACATGAACGAGGATAAGGATGGGCGAACCTCTGAAGATTTGTCTTGTCTTCCGGTTCGGTTTGGTCCTAACTTGTTCGGATAGAACCAGACCCTGGAGTATAATAGATGGAGGTCCAAGGGCGGTGTAAAAAAAAAAAAAAAAAACATTTATACTCAGCTTCCGCCACCTCTTTTGGGCCTCCTCATGGCCTCCTGCAATTTGCTTCTTCCTCCTCCAGAGAGCCAGCATCTGGCGTTCTTCTGTGACATTACACACCCAGGATCAATGCTGAGTCCTGTGATTTGGCTACCAGTAATCTCATGGGCAAGACACGTTACTTCTTCTGGGTGTCTTCCTCCTCTGCGAGGAGGAAGACACTCAGAAGAAGTAATGAAAGGTGAGTATAAATGTGTAAGAGACAGCCAATGTTGTCCTAAGCTTCATTTGTCTGTATAAACTGTTAATGCTGAATGTATTTCTGTGATTCTGTTCCTTTAAGACAGCAGCCATTGTAATTGTGACATGATGCTGGAGTGACACCCCCCTTTTATGTCAGCCTGCCTGTTCTGCAGACAGAGTGTGAGCAGAGAAGCAGGAAGTGACGAGACAGAGAGCAGCAGCCATCTTGGCAAGAGAGAAGACAGGTGCCTGTGCTGTATTGAACTGGTGTGGATATTTTTCTTTACAGCTAAGCTGTATCTTGGTCCAGAGACAAACAGAGTGTAAACAGACAACAGGACTAGTGAGTCCACGTGAAAGGAACTGTGCTCAGTGGCTGATCAGTGAGACTGACATTGTGACTGTGTATATGGATACCACAGATAGAGACTCACAGTGCTGTTGATGTACTGGACGGCACCTGCTAAATCCCGGCTTACATCCCAGCTCAGTGTATGGATTCGGCAGGACTGTCAGTGTGCTGAGTGGAATCTGCTGTTGAATTACATTGCATTCATTTGGTTTCCCTGTCTGTTAAAGAGGACTTCATTTCTCCTGAGATATTGATAACCGTGAGCAGAGGACGCTTCACTATAAAAGAAAGGAACGACTTTGGGCCCCACCGCGCGCTTCTACGGACTGTAAGCGGTCCACCTGGACCACTGGGGAAAAGGGGTGCACCCAAATGTGAAGTCAGGGTCAGTTAGGGATAGTTTTGAGTATATTGTTCATTCAGTGTCCATACTGCAGAAGTGGACAGAGCAAAAGTAGAAACCATTGCAGAATTTGCCTTGAAATTGTTCATGCTATATTGTATATTTTGCTTGTCTTTATCCCTGTCATTTTACCTTTAACTAGCCTTTATTAATTTATAGTAAATATATATTTTTTTTTCTTGAACTACCGCGTGTGCGTTCATTTCTGGTTGCGGAGTCCAAACCACCTGCCTTGCTCTCGGTTCACAAATGTTTTTTATTTTTGTCACCTCCCCTGGGCCTTTAGCTATTATACTCCAGGGTCTGAAGAGACCACAAAGTATAATAATTTACCGGCACCAGCCATTTTAATTAATCTTGGATGACTTCCAAATTCTTTGGTTTTGTTAAAACAATGAACAATTTGGAATATTCTGGTCAAATCATTGAGGTCCAATTTGCCCATCTCTAGTATAGACCTGTATTACGCCATAGGTATTAGCAATAGCTAGAGATGGGCAAACCTCATGAGATTCGTTTTGCCAAATAACCCTCCAGTCCATTTTGGGACAAACTTTGGACTATTATTATAGTCTTCAGACTCCACAATGGGGTGGTGATGTCAAAGCGTCATGACGTCAGCGTGCCCTCGGGCTGCGTCATGTCAGTCAGAGGCCAGAAGATGGCAGAAAAGGATGCTGGGGGTAACCCTAGAGTATAATAGTGTTTTGTGGGCATCAAACCCAAAAGTTTCAAGTTCGAATCCAAACCTTTGGAAAATTTGGGTCAGTTACATCATAGCGAATGTCTGTGTTTCCGCAATGTGGGGCCTCAGCCTTACTCCTTCCTACGATCGTCTACAGCCAGACCTAGCACATGGTCATCGTCATTATCATCTCCATCTTCTTCTTCTCCTCCTCCATGCTAATGTCAGTCATCATCCTTAAAGGAATGTGTGTCCAGTAAATGTCAATCTGTACCCAGTCATCCGGCTGGTCTCCAACTTTAACTCCCACCTGGCCAAGTTACTGGCAGTGCAGTTGCCGCGATACTACTTAGCACATTCCTCTTGCGTTTCACTAACTGATGACAATCTGTCCCTGCTTGATATTGCTATATGGGCCTCTCCTTGGATATGTCCACAATGCTCCACCGTCAACACGTGGAGCATAAATTATTCGTTGGGACAGACAATACACAGCTTTCATGGCCCATTGGGTCAATGTTTTGAGAGTCAGTGGCCCCCGTCCAGAAAGGCAGCAAGGCCCGGTGCTAGTACTGACACCACCCCTTATAAAGGAAGATAGTCCAGCTTTCTCAGTTGGTAGTTGCTGACAGTGTACCACAATTTTTTCTTAAAATTCTGTAGTTGCCAGTGCCAATGTCACTGGTACACTGTTGACATAATAAATATAACAAAATAAGGCAAAAAAAAAAACTAAAAAAAAACATTGCTTCTTTTTGGGGGCTTTTTTTTGGGGGTTCATATAAATTATTGATGAACTTTATAATTTTTTAAGTTTTTTTTATTTGTTCACCATACATTTTAAATAACATATTAATTTTATTATAAAGATGTTAATATCATGGCAATACCATATTTGTAATTTTTTAACTTTTGCAAAATAAAATTACTTTTTTGGAAAAAAAATGCTTTATATATTTTTTACTGTGTACATTTGATAAAAGAAAAATTAATTTTTATTAAACGTTATTTAATTGTTCTTCTAGGGGACTTACAGAAACTCTTTTAATAACTTAGGTGATTTAATCACATGTAAAGTTTTGGTGGTACTGGGTATGGTAAGAAACTGTTAGCAGTAAAGTGACAGGATATATAGAATACTGCCATGGAAGACCCATGGGGCACCCCTTAGTCTCCCAATACTGAACAGGTTTAGCAATGTATTAAGGATTGTTTGCTCCACTTCGTGGTCCAAGGCGGTCCAAGGCTTGATCAATATGTAGACCGAAAAAAAATCTGGAGAAGGAACCAAAGGAATATATTTAAAGGGGGTCATACCAGGGAGCACTGTAACATAAACATGGTAAACCAGGGACTATAGTTACCCTCCTTATTCAAAGTAAAATGCAAGGTGTAACATCTCTCCAAGTGTGCCTGAGACCACCAAGTTTTATGTATTGTAACCATCAAGGGTGCTGTACTGAGATGTGCGAATCAGTTCGTATCGAGTCGGGTTCGTCCAGAAATTTTAAATTGTTTGCTGTTCAAATGGAGATTTGTCTCGGACTATCTAAAATGGCCACTTCATTTTACTCCGGGGTCTCTTCAGACTCCTGAATATAATAGGTGGAGGCTCAGGGGAGGTGAAAAAAATAAAAAAAACATTTGTACTCACCTTCTGTTATCTCTTTTGGTCCTCCTTGCGGCGTCCATCGCTCTCCTGGTGAGATCCGACGCTCTTCTGTGATGTCATCAGCCTGGGCTCAGTGTTGAGGCCTAATCACAAGTCTCAGCGGTGACCCCCAGGCTGATGACATCATGGAAGAGCGCCAGCCCTCACCAGGAGAGTGATGGACGACGCGAGGAGGCTTAACAGAGGTAACGTAAGGTGAGTATGAATGTTTTGTTTTTTTTTTCACCTCCCCTGGGCCTCCAAGGAATCATCATTAAAGGTGGAGGGTATCTACAGAGGAAAAGGTTCTTTACAGTAAAAGTAGTGTAGTGTAATAGTGTAGAATAGTAGCGGTTTGGGGTAGTATTTTAGGCATAGAGATCATCTCAGTGCAAGGTTCTTCAAGGTTTTTTTTTTTTTTTATTTTACCTCTTGTACCTTTGTAACTATGTATGAGGAAATCTCCCTAGACCTCGGCCCATAGGGGACAAGTCCATAAATGTAACAGCAGCCTCATTTATATTCAATTATCTCCATGGCTGGTTCTAATCACTCCCATCAGGTACGGCATACAAAGACTCAACGTAAGAAGCCTTGACCAGACGGAGGAGGGAAGATCTTACTGTACATTCCTCCTCTCCTGTAAGTGACTCTTATTACGTGTGGTGGATTACCTGCAGTTGTGTTCTTAGTATCTGACAGTGAGTATTTGCTTAGTAGGTATCTGCTTTCACTTCTAACAGGAATGTAACATAAAAATATCTGACCATCCGACGTTCATACAATATATGTCCTCATCATACCAGGAGATATTGTGTTGTGGTTGCGTAATGTGCACTTTTTATTATGCCTTTTTATTTTATTTCTTTTTTTACTTTATTATTTATTTTGTTACATTTTCCTCTATTGATGTATAAAGTATATGGTCCGGGTGCCATCACGTGGACTGGATTGGTTCTGGTCTCGATGAAGATGTCCAGACCATAGAATGTCAGACCCGGACAATAAAACCCATTGCATGCTTTGTTGCTGAAAAATGGGGCTATCCAGGTCTTAAAGGGAATGTGTTTTTAATGAATTTTTGGTGATGTTGTTTTTAATTTTCCAAATGAATATTTATATTTTAAAAAAATCCAAAAAATCTTGCAATTCCAACTTTTGCCACTAAGACAAAGACATTCTGTGACATCCTGTTTCCTATAGAAGGAGAATGAGCCATAGACACAACGGTCTGGAGCAGACCCTACTGACTTGTATGGAAGAGTTTTCTAGGTATGTCCTGTGACCTGGGTCATTGTATGGGAAGGGGGGGGTTGTAAATACAGGTATGCTACAAAATGCTCTATTGTGACTGGTGGATTCTGTGTCTTATCTGATATGGTGTCATCACCAGTGTACAAAAAGTGAGATGGCTACAGCACAGAAATACCCTACTGAAAACAGGAAGTCTCAGCATATCATATGGCCTAATGGACAAAATCGGAATTGCAGGATTATTACTATTTTTTTTTTTTTACTATAGATAATACATTTTTTAAAAAATAAAGCTTGATAAAAAAAATTTGGTAATTTTCTAGCGACACATTCCCTTTTAGGTAATTAATATAAAAGTCTCTGGTCCATGTAGCATCATCTAAACCCCACAGGTTCAGGTCCTGATGACATCACCCAGATCAGGAAATGTCAGAAACTAGCAGGGCTGGAGATGGTGCTGCAGGTCTAAGCCTGTCCAAGCCTAACAATAACTAAAACGCTTTGGTACGGGCGGTGAACCATGGCTGGTGGTGACCATCAGCTGATATCACCCCAACTAAAGGCCTTAATTCTTGACAAATCTAAATCTCCTATGCAACAGAAATGGATAGAGGGACCCTAAATGTGCACCAACTGTGTAGACTAGACAATTATAGCTGTCAAATATTTAGGTTACAGAGTTTATTTATTTCTCTTACTTATATAGCACTATCCTATTCCGCAGTGCTTTACAGATATTGTCAACAATGTCCCATATAGGGCTGGATTCAGACCTAGGACTCCAGCATTGCAAGGTACCAGAGTCAGGAGTAAGGGCTGCAAAGTGTTACCTAGAAAGTCCCCGGTTGTACAGTTCTGTAAGACAGTAGACATGGAAGTCTACGGGGACCTACTGTAAATCCATGTGTCTAATGGAGCCTAAGGAAGGCACCAATTTACATTGAAATGCCTGTGAGGACCTCTCAATAATCTGAAATCCACAACACCTTAGAAGTAAATTCATAATGATTTTTCTTCCAATGTTCCTATGACTACTGAGTGGTGGCCTAGAAACAATATGGCCTAGCATCTGATATTCCTTGACTCGACTGAATCTTGCTTCTTCAAGATGGGTTGTATAAGTGCTCTTCAGTGGTCACTAGCTGGAGATGGTGCAGGAGAAGAAGAAGGGAGACATTCGGAGTGGTAGGACCTAAGGTAGGTAAGACTTATAGTAGGTTGGTCTGGAGAGGAAGCTGACCCCAGATGGAGCTGAATATTTAAGATACAAATATTTAATTGTACAGTTGTATTGAATGACAATAATTTACACACAAGTTGTCCTCCTAGGCTCTCGATAAAGTGTTGTGTTTGTTCTCTTTATCAGCAAAATTGGATACTTTGAATGGAGAACAAGACATTTTTCCACCCTCCTTATCTGACGTTGAACTTTGGGGATATATCTTCAGGAAAATACATCTATTGCGCCTTGGTTGTGTTTTGATACATTCTGATCACTGTTCTCAATGTTGCCGTTGTATCTACCATAGCTTTACATAAGAACCTACATGAGCCAATGTACATGTTCATATCTGCCCTCTGTATTAATGGCTTGTATGGAAGCACTGCCTTCTTCCCAGGACTGTTCTACAACCTTCTTCAGGAGTTTCAAACAATTTCATATGTTGCCTGCTTGGTTCAGATATTTTGCATTCACACCTATGGATCATTTGAGATGACAATTTTACTTATTATGGCCTATGACCGCTATGTAAGTATTTGCAACCCTTTGAGATATAACACCATAATGACCTTATCTACAGTCTTCAAGCTGATAGCTGGAGCTTGGGCTTATCCTAATATAGTATTTGGGGTGCATATGATATTAACAGTTAGACTTCCGTTATGTCATATAGAAATCCTGAAGATTTATTGTGATAACTGGTCGGTGGTGAAACTCGTTGCCACCTTGTTACTTGGTGTGCCCTTCTTTCCTATCCTTTATTCTTATAGTAGAATTTTTAGGATCTGCGTGAAATCATCAAAGGCAGTTAGAGAGAAGGCTCTCCAGACCTGCTCTCCTCATCTCTTCACATTGTTGAACTTCATGGTCGATAGCTACTTCGAGATACTTTTATACCGTTTTGTCCCATCTAAGCTACCTTATGAGCTGAGGGTTATCACTTCATTGCAGTTCCTTGTGATACCACCACTTTGAAACCCTTTTATCTATGGATTGAAGATGAAAGAGATCAAAGCAAGGCTCATGGAACCCTTTAAGAAAAAAAGAGAAGAATAGTAGGTAAAAAGTTGAGTGACTCATTGTTAAAAATTTGACCAATGTGTCTACTGAATGTCCAGCCTTCTGCTTAGGTTTTCATGGTTTCCTTTAATGCAACACCAGTGGCTGCCCATGATATGTGACCCCTGGAGAGATAATGTGTCCTGGTCAGGTTGGTACCACCTTCTCTGCCATAAGGTATCACAAACCTGTTCAGGTTTCTCCTATAGCACAAGGCCAGCCATCATTTTTAGGATGGTGGAGGCCCCGGCCTTTGAACCTCCATTATGCAAGATGCCAAGACTCTTTAGTGGAACTCATGTTTTAAATGTTTTGTCCTATTAGGGCAATACCTACATTTTAGTCTATTAGGGCATATGCACATCATGGAGAAGGGTGGGGCGTCCCATCCCCCATTAACCAGCATAGAATATGTACTTATAATGGTTTGAGGTCATTATATAGTAGCAGGTTGAAAAGCGTTGTTGTGCTTTCATTTCAATGTGATGCGTTGACTGACTTACTGGGAAGAAATACATCCTTTAATTATGTAGGCACAGATAGTGCTGCCTCCATGTCTCTATCTATCAATAATGTACTGTAAACTTATAATGCCACCTCCATGTCTGACCTGTAAATAATGTACTGTAAGTTCATATAATACTGCCTACATGTTTGACCTATAAATAATATACTGTAAGTGCAGATAGTGCTGCATTCATGTCTCTAAATGACCATAACGTAGTGTAAACTTAGATAATGCTGCTTCCATGTCTCTACTTTGAAATAATGTACTGTAAGTGCAGATAGTACTGCCTCCATGTCTCTACATATAATTAATGTTCTACATGTGCAGATAGTGCTCGCTCTCTGTGTCTACTTGTAAATTATGTACTATAAGTGTAGACAGTACTGTCTCTATGTCTCTACTTGTAAATATTGCAGTGTAAGTGCAGATAGTACTGCCTCCTTATCTCTACTTATAATTAATGCTCTACGTGTACAGATAGCATTGCTTCTATGTCTCTACTTGTAAATGATGTACTATAAGTGTAGACACTACTGCCTCTAAGTCTCTACTTGTCTATAACGTACTGTAAGTGCAGCTAGTACTGCCTCACTGTCTCAATGAGTATGTAGCATCTATATGGAGGGTGAAGGAAGAGGTAGCTGGTGCCCGATGAGGCTCAATAACTGCTTTGCCACATAACATCAGTATTATAAATGGGACATTTCAATGGTCAATAAATGGAGCAACTAGTCAGTGGAGAGGTTATTGAAATAAAAGGAAACATTAAAGGGGTCCAACCCTTCTAAAAATATGCAAATGAGTTCTTGTTGGTGAAAAAAGGAAAACTTGCTCTAGGGCCACCTTTTGAAAGGCAGTTCTATATACACGGTCAGACTGGCTCACCGGGGAACCTTTAGTGGGCTCTATCGGACCCCCACTGCTTTTTTTAATAGGCAGTGGAGGTCTGATAATGGGCGGTGTAACGATCGTGGTCACAGGGGGTGACCGTGACTGGAGAGTTTCAGGGCCCGTTGGAGATAGCCAGAGCCCGCAGCTCCGTGATAGCGATCGGAGAAAGCCTGGTTCCTGACTGCTATACATATTGTTAATGGAAAAGGGCCCAGTATTATGTCGGGACCTTTCCAACAGTGCTATTATTATACACTGGGGTCGCCTCAGGTCCCACAGTATAATAATCAGAGGCAACCCCAGTGTATAATAATAGCACTAAAACTAATCGGAGTGCCAAACCTCACAAATATTCATCGAATTTTGTGGGGTTCACCTGAAGCGGTTTAAGGGGGACTCTTAGGAGCATTTTATACTGTTTGGGGCAATTGTAGGGTAAAAAATCAAAAGAGTCAAACCACAGTGTCTTTCACCATTTCCCCTCCCATAAAAATTTGTATAAAAAACAATCAAATCATTACACATTCCCCAAATTGGTAAAATAAAAAGCACCTCTGGTCCTGCACGTGTGAGAATATGGCTCCAAGAAAAACTTTTTTTCTTTTTTTTTTTTCAAAATTTTTTTTCGTATTTCCGTAATCATGCCGACCCAAAGTATTCAAAATGCAAAAGGAACACTGTAAAAACAATGCCCGCTAGAAAGTTGCACAAATGCAGTTTGTCTCCAATTCCCCACCATTATGATTTATTTTTTTATTTTTTTACATCATATTAAATATTTCCATTATTAAGTTACATTTCTCCCACAAAAGTTAAGCCCTCATACAGCTCTATCAATGAAAAAATTAAAAAAAGATACAGTAAGGCTTCTAAAAGGTGGGGGGTAAAAAACAAAGATCAAATATCAAAAAATGGCGGGAAAGGGTTAAAATAACAATAATGTGAATTTTCACTTGTGTCCCCAAGTGATTTTACTATTTTTTGTCATATGTACTTTTTTGGTGGAAAATATAATTAAAAAAGATTAATAATAAAAAAAGAAAAAAGAACAGATAGTGCTGCCTCCCAGTCTCTAACGATAAATAATATAAGAGCAGATAGAACTTCCTTCCTTTCTCCAGGAGCAAAGTTATAGTTTGTGAACAGGTGGCAGATCCACCGATGACCTGGCACATGGAGGGGCCTAAAGACCAATCTACCATTTACAGTAAGAAGATACCAATATATAAAAGAAAATCTGGTACATTAGGGTCTAAAAACTTGAAGTAACTTCATTGCCCTTCTCTTTCTGACAACAGTTTCAATAAAATGTAAGTGAACCCTTTGGACTTGCCTGGATGCATTGATTATTGGATTACTGAATATCCCAAGTTTTTTTTTTTAATGAAAACGAACAAATGAAGATTCATCTCGGACAGGCCGACACATTATAATAATAAATGGAGGACCAAGTGAGGTATCAAAAAGAAAAAAAAACATTCATACTCACCTTCTGTTACCTCTTTTGGGACTCCTCACAGAATCTGATGCTCTCCTATGACGTTGTGCGCCCGAGGTCGCGGCTGAGGCCTGTGATTGGGCCACCAGCAGTCATATAGGCACGCCGAGCATCATGACATCATGCCACTAGGAATGCCCAGAATCACAGCGGGTGCATCCTGGGCGCATGATGTCACAGAAGAGCGCCAGAGGTAATAGAGGAAGCTGAGACAGAGCGCTAGACGATGGGAAGATGCTCAAAAGAGGTAACGGAAGGTGAGTATGAATTTTTTTTTTAATTTTAATTTTACATCTCCCCTGGGCCTTCACTTATGATACTCTGGGGTCTGAAGAGACAATATATTAATGCCACATTCACTTCAACATAAATTCGGCTGTGTTTGCCTTAGAAAGCTATAAGGATATAGAGCACAGGATACATAGGTACAGTACCTAGGAGACCTGACAGTGTTTTATACTATATTTTATAGATAGGTTCCTAGGAGCCCTGACAGTGTTCTACACTATGTTTTATAGATAGGTTCCTAGGAGCCCTGACAGTGTTCTACACTATGTTTTATAGATAGGTTCCTAGGAGCCCTGACAGTGTTATACACTATGTTTTATAGATAGGTTCCTAGGAGTCCTGACAGTGTCATACACTATGTTTTATAGATAGGTTCCTAGGAGCCCTGACAGTGTCATACACTATGTTTTATAGATAAGTTCCTAGGAGTCCTGACAGTGTCATACACTATGTTTTATAGATAGGTTCCTAGGAGCCCTGACAGTGTCATACACTATGTTTTATAGATAAGTTCCTAGGAGTCCTGACAGTGTCATACACTTTGTTTTATAGATAAGTTCCTAGGAGTCCTGACAGTGTCATACACTATGTTTTATAGATAGGTTCCTAGGAGCCCTGACAGTGTTCTATACTATGTTTTATAGATAGGTTCCTAGGAACCCTGACAGTGTCATACACTATGTTTTATAGATAGGTTCCTAGGAGTCCTGAAAGTGTCATACACTATGTTTTAAACCATACTAAGGTGTGGTTTGTACCAAACTTGTTCAATCCAAACAAATCTTGGACTCAAGCTACCTAAACCCAAAATGAAACTAATCCTAAGGGTTTTTTTGGAGCATCAGCAATTATGTAATTACCCTATAAGTACTACCAAATATAGTATAATGACCCCCACATGCAGTATAATAGCTTCATTAGTGACACCACAAGCAGTATAATAGCCCCATTAGTGCCCCACATACAATATATTGATCCTTACACTGCCCCCACATGTAATATAATTGCCCTCATACTCAGTATAATGACCCCACAAGTGCCCCCACATGTAGTATACTGTCCCTCACACTCAATAGAAGGTCTCTTCAGTGTCCCACATGTAAAATAATGACCCTCACACTGCTCACACATGTAATATAATGGCCCCCATTCTCATTAAAATGACCCCCACAGATCTCCTGTATTGACAAAAAAAATCTAATTGAAAAAAAAAAAAAACAACAATACCACACGGTTATACTTTTCCTATCTTTTATTAAGGGCATCATGCCAGGATTCTGATGTGAATTATAGTAAATATACTGGACTGAGGCCTCCCCGTCCAGGCCCACATTCTGCTTTCTAATAAGTGGTAAACAAGTTGGAAAATTCAAAAAATTGCACATTTTTGGTGCTAATAGGTGTGTTCCATGAATGTACCACTTTTACATCATAACACTGGTGTGACTATTTTAGTTAATTCTACCCAAAGCGCCGGCCACAAAGAAAGGTGACGTCAGCCACTAAGAAAGTTAAAATCTCTTGAGCTTTAGAGGTGGAGTGGGCAAAAAGACTCAATTGGAGGGAGATGTAGTGGAGAGCTCTTGTGTTGGTGGAGAAGCCTGTGCTAAGAATGATAGGAAACCTAGTTCAAGAAACTGGAAACTAACACAGCAGAAAGTGCTGTATGTAAGAAGCCTGAAGTACAGCAGAGGAGACTCAGGGTACCATCAAAAAGAAATGAGAGGTATCTGCATTGTTTTGGGGGGGTGGATAAAATAGTCTTGGAAACGTTTTGTAAAAATTTTATACAATGGCGAGAAGCACCTTTAAATGGTTTTCATTTAGAATTACAATTCATAAAATTTATGATGTTTAAACAAACAATTCAAAAATAATCAAAAATAATCAGCCAAAGAACTTATTCACTTATCTAGTTTCTCAGCCGTGTAGTGTCTGCGATTTATAAAAAATAGGACATGGTATATTTTTTTCTTAAATTGGACTTTCTGATTTGTTTTTATGGACCTAAAGGGCCCATTAAGGTGAACGGGTCAGTGATGAAAGGTATCACACAGAGATATGTAGAAAAAATAAAACACTGATACACATCTCTCAGGGGCTATGCCGAAGCATCCTGTATTCTGGCCTCCTAGAAGCTAGGATCATGTGATACATCATGTGACTCCACGGAAGCAGGAGGTGTGTTCTGTAGATTATGACTAGCAGCTATTGACATTTTTTAAATGACTCCTTAAGGCTGAGGCCCCAAGTTGCGAAAATGCATTGTTTTTTGTTGCAGATTTTGCTGCGGTTTTTTGAGCCAAACTCAGGAGTGGCCAAAAAAGGAATGGAAAATATAAGGAAGTATTAAGACGATTCCCTTCTGTTTAATCGACTCCTGACTTTGGCTGAAAAAAACACAGCAAAATCTGCAACAAAAAACGCTGCGTTTCCGCAACGTGGGGCCTCGGCCAAAATGTTTTTTCCATTAACATAAACCTATTTAAATTTGAAGACAATAAAAAAAATTAAACATTTTTGCAATTATGAATAAGTAAAAATTTTGAAGAGCTTTAAAGATTTTCTTTAACCATCTTAGTGATGACTTCTTTTGTATTGATTGGTTGCCAATGGATACAACCATGAACTCAAGAACTTTTTATGGTCTGGACTGGTCAGAAACCCAGCCATGATGTCCTTATCAAGGACATATTATCAGGCAGGGACACTACATGTAAGAGAAGATAACCTGACCATAATAAGGACATCATGGCTGGTTATAAGGAGGGACACTACATGTATGAGAAGATAACCTGACCACAATAAGGACATCATAACTGGTTATCAGGAGGACACTACATGTATGAGAAGATAACCTGACCACAATAAGGACATCATGGCTGGTTATCAGGAGGACACTACATGTATGAGAAGATAACCTGACCGCAATAAGGACATCATGGCTGGTTATCAGGAGGACACTACATGTATGAGAAGATAACCTGACCACAATAAGGACATCATAGCTGGTTATCAGGAGGGACACTACATGTATGAGAAGATAACCTGACCACAATAAGGACATCATGTCTGGTTATCAGGAGGGACACTACATGTATAAGAAGATAACCTGACCACAATAAGGACATCATGGTTGGTTATCAGGAGGACACTACATGAATGAGAAGATAACCCGACCACAATAAGGACATCATGGCTGGTTATCAGGAGGACATTACATGTATGAGAAGATAACCTGACCACAATAAGGACATCATGGCTGGTTATCAGGAGGACACTACATGTATGAGAGGATAACCGAGACACAATAAGGAGATCATGGCTGGTTATCAGGAGGGACACTACATGTATGAGAAGATAACCTGACCACAATAAGGACATCATGGCTGGTTATCAGAAGGAGACTACATGTATGAGAAGATAACCCGACCACAATAAGGACATCATGGCTGGTTATCAGGAGGACACTACATGTATGAGAAGATAACCTGACCACAATAAGGACATCATGGCTGGTTATCAGGAGGACACTACATGTATGAGAAGATAACCCGACCACAATAAGGACATCATGGCTGGTTATCAGGAGGACACTACATGTATGAGAAGATAACCCGACCACAATAAGGACATCATGGCTGGTTATCAGGAGGGACACTACATGTATGAGAAGATAACCTGACCACAATAAGGACATCATAACTAGATTATCAGGAGGACAGTAAAAAAGATATGCACTCTTTTTCTAGAAGAATTATCCAAGTCACTGGATGGTGCTAGAAGATACTGGAGAATCTGTCACAGTATATACAGTAGTACTTCAGCACTCCAAATGTTAAGTTTCAAAAACTTTATTCAGGCATATATATAAAATACTTGTTCACACAGCATAGTAGATCAGATATATCTTCCACAGCAATGCCTGAACATTTCGGTCCGCCATGGACCTTCATCTGCGGGACTTCTGTAATCAATTAGATACCGTATATATCCATAAAAAAGAACAAGTATGATTGAAATACAAATATAACCAAGCCAAATCATAGAACAAGTCATATTTAGTCATATCAATTCCTACAAATATCATAAAGACAATAGTTATTTACAAATGCGTGTTTACATAGATACATACGATAAATATCACTAAACAGTGAAATGGTCATATTACTATATGGTAAAAGTCAAAGAACCATTAATTCCATAGACTTCAGCAAGAGAATATATAATAAAATTTTTATGGCACCATTTAAATAGTAAGATGGTCATATAAAGATGACATCATAAGGAAGTGTGCGCCTCGGTCATGTGATCACAGGTCATGCGCATGTGTAACTGGCTCATACATATGTGTTAAAGAACACTATAGATGATGTCCTATAGCTACTTGGCCAAAGCCAAGGCCACCCATAGTGCTGAATGGCCACATGATTTTTCAGATAAATTGAGGTATGGCGGGTGAGCGAGGCTTCGGTCACTTGGGGTTGTCTGGTCATACCCGTAGGTAAAAATACAGAATCAACTTGCAATTTGAATGGGAGAATTGAAGTCAATCATTTTGCCCAAAAAACTGTAATTCCCAGCATGCCCTGACATCCGTAGGCCATTAGGGCATACGAGGAGTTGTACTTTTGCACCAGCGTGATCCTCACAGGTTGGAGACCATTGGACTATGAATTATTTTTTTGCAATGAAATCCTGTTCCGCTGAAAAAGCTTAAAAGTTCTAATACGCATTTTGGTCAACTTCAGGCCATAGATGATAGGATTGAAGAGGAATGGCACCACCAGTCCATACACCGACATGAACGTTCTCACGTCGTAAGGAACACTTGAGGAGAAATAGCGGTAAAATAAAACCTCAAAGAAAATATCAATCACAAAGTTGAGGGTGGTTATGAGTTGAGGAGAGCAGGTGTTCGACGCCTTGGAGAAGACCGCCTGGGAAGATTTAGAACATACTCGTAGGATACAGATATAGGAAAACAATATAAGACTCAACATTGTGATCTCTTGGCAGAAAGTGAGGATCAGGCCAAAGATATTGTTAACAGTTGTGTCAATGCAGGAAAGTCTCACCACCGACCAGTTGTCACAGTAGATCTTCATTATGACTGTGCCACACAACGGGAGACTTACTGTCAGCATGGTGAGTATGATCTGAATGACCACTGAGTAACAACAGGCAGCAGCGAGGACCTTGTAGACCATGGGTATGGACATGATGATGTTGTATCTCAGAGGGTTACATATGCACACGTAACGGTCAAAGGCCATGACAGTCAAGGTTGACATCTCAAAGTTGACATAGACATAGATACAAAATATCTGTAGTATGCAGGCACTGTAGGAGATAGTGTAGACATCGCAAAGCAGATTTCTAACAAAACCAGGGTAAAAAGCTGAACTTCCATATATGCTGTTAATAGAAAGTGCACAGATGAAGATGTACATGGGCTCGTGTAGGGTCTTGTGCAAGGTGACTGTGATAATGATTACCCCATTGTTAAAGATGATCAGAATGTAACAGAGTAACGATAATACACCATACAGATATCTCATTGAAGACATTTCTCCAAAGGTGAGGACCAGAAATGGGGGATGAAAGATAGAGGCATTTTCCATCACGAGTACAGTCCTATAATTCACGATATACAATGTTATTTCTTGCATGTAAGTATTACTTATCCTGTACTGATCCTGAGTTACATCCTGTATTATACTCCAGAGCTGCGCTCACTATTCTGCTGGTACAGTCACTGTGTACATACATTACATTACTTATCCTGTACTGATCATGAGTTACATCCTGTATTATACTCCAGAGCTGCGCTCACTATTCTGTTGGTGCAGTCACTGTGTACATACATTACATTACTTATCCTGTACTGATCCTGAGTTACATCCTGTATTATACTCCAGAGCTGCGCTCACTATTCTGCTGGTACAGTCACTGTGTACATACATTACATTACTTATCCTGTACTGATCCTGAGTTACATCCTGTATTATACTCCAGAGCTGCGCTCACTATTCTGCTGGTGCAGTCACTGTGTACATACATTACATTACTTATCCTGTACTGATCCTGAGTTATATCCTGTATTATACTCCAGAGCTGCGCCCACTATTCTGCTGGTGCAGTCACTGTGTACATACATTACATTACTTATCCTGTACTGATCCTGAGTTACATCCTGTATTATACTCCAGAGCTGCACTCACTATTCTGCTGATGCAGTCACTGTGTACATACATTACATTACTTATCCTGTACTGTTCCTGAGTTACATCCTGTATTATACTCCAGAGCTGCATTCACTATTCTGCTGGTGCAGTCACTGTGTACATACATTACATTACTTATCCTGAGTTACATCCTGTATTATACTCCAGAGCTGCACTCACTATTCTGCTGGTGCAGTCACTGTGTACATACATTACATTACTTATCCTGTACTGATCCTGAGTTACATCCTGTATTATACTCCAGAGCTGCGCCCACTATTCTGCTGGTGCAGTCACTGTGTACATACATTACATTACTTATCCTGTACTGATCCTGAGTTACATCCTGTATTATACTCCAGAGCTGCACTCACTATTCTGCTGATGCAGTCACTGTGTACATACATTACATTACTTATCCTGTACTGTTCCTGAGTTACATCCTGTATTATACTCCAGAGCTGCATTCACTATTCTGCTGGTGCAGTCACTGTGTACATACATTACATTACTTATCCTGAGTTACATCCTGTTTTATACTCCAGAGCTGCACTCACTATTCTGCTGGTGCAGTCACTGTGTACATACATTACATTACTTATCCTGTACTGATCCTGAGTTACATCCTGGATTATACTCCAGAGCTGCACTCACTATTCTGCTGGTGCAGTCACTGTGTACATACATTACATTACTTATCCTGTACTGATCCTGAGTTACATCCTGTATTATACTCCAGAGCTGCGCTCACTATTCTGCTGGTACAGTCACTGTGTACATACATTACATTACTTATCCTGTACTGATCTTGAGTTACATCCTGTATTATACTCCAGAGCTGCACTCACTATTCTGCTGGTGCAGTCACTGTGTACATACATTACATTACTTATCCTGTACTGATCCTGAGTTACATCCTGTATTATACTCCAGAGCTGCGCTCACTATTCTGCTGGTGCAGTCACTGTGTACATACATTACATTACTTATCCTATACTGATGCTGAGTTGCATTCTGATTTATACTCCAGAGCTGCACTCACTATTCTGCTGGTGCAGTCACTGTGTACATACATTACATTACTTATTCTGTACTGATCCTGAGTTACATCCTGTATTATACTCCAGAGCTGTGCTCACTATTCTGCTGGTACAGTCACTGTGTACATACATTACATTACTTATACTGTACTGATCCTGAGTTACATCCTGTATTATACTCCAGAGCTGCACTCACTATTCTGCTGGTACAGTCACTGTGTACATACATTACATTACTTATCCTGTACTGATCCTGAGTTATATCCTGTATTATACTCCAGAGCTGCACTCACTATTCTGCTGGTGCAGTCACTGTGTACATACATTACATTACTTATCCTGTACTGATCCTGAGTTACATCCTGTATTATACTCCAGAGCTGCGCTCACTATTCTGCTGGTACAGTCACTGTGTACATACATTACATTACTTATCCTGTACTGATCCTGAGTTACATCCTGTATTATACTCCAGAGCCGCGCTCACTATTCTGCTGGTGCAGTCACTGTGTACATACATTACATTACTTATCCTGTACTGATCCTGAGTTACATCCTGTATTATACTCCAGAGCTGCACTCACTATTCTGCTGGTGCAGTCACTGTGTACATACATTACATTACTTATCCTGTACTGATCCTGAGTTACATCCTGTATTATATTCCAGAGCTGCACTCACTATTGTGCTGGTCATTGCTGTCACATGTATACATGTTGACCCATTACTGTTAATGGTAAAGTATTATGTTGCCTGGTCCAGCCCCATTCACACCAAACACTGCCCAGTTTCATAGACTCTCACACACCATCACACACTGCACTAATCCTCGTACTACAGACTCACGGACTGATCCAGCGACCCATGACATGAAAAAAATACAATTCAAGATATTTGTGATATATATAACAGATATAGAATCAGAACAAACCCTGCTTGTGCTCTATATCCAATGATAGATTGTAATAAGGGCAGTTCAGTCCACAATCTTAAAGAGAACCTGTCACCAGGTTTGGGGCTCTTAAATTACCTATATATCCTAAGGCTACTGATACTTAGGGCCCCAAACCTGCTGACCGGGAGCTGATGGACTGGGGCAGATCTCCTCTACTGTAGACTAAAACTGCCAGGACAGTTGGGACTGAGGTCACCAGTTTTGGGGTCCTAAACTCGAGCCTCATAAGTTCTTGCTGCCAATTTAGGGACCCCAAACCTGGTGACAAGTTTATTTTAAAAGCTACTTTGCCTCAATATAGGAGCAGCTGCAGCAAGTTACAGATTGTAGGGCTACAAAAAGGTTCTGGGAAGGAGTCAGGAGTCTGGTCTCTGGATGTGATCTTATTTCTGTGAGATTGAGACTGATCCCTGCGAGGCAGCAGAGCCCATTGTGTGTGTCAGCCAGGTCTACTGAGACTACACAGCACAGCAAGGTACGGTCACACTGTCTCTGAAGAGCTGACCTGACCGGTACACATGACAAGCTCTGCTGCCTCTGACCAAGCGGGGCGTCCAGCCTCAGAGGACCACAGACACAGAACCTCATAGAAATAAGATCACAGTCATGGAGGAAGTCTCCTCAAGTGTCTTGATCAGAAGCTGGAGGTGACCACCAAGGTTCTGCTGCTTGCCACCCTCTGTCACCACACTAGTTGGTGACCTCTATGCAGGTAGCTCCCCCTACTGTCCTCCTGGCACTGTGTGCTGCAGCCACTTCTATGTATCCACATCATGCAAGATGTGGTACTAATAAAAACTACAACCTGGCCAGCAAAAAAAAAAAAAGCTCTCAGATAGTTCCATCCACAAATAATGGAAGTCAAAATACGATGTCCCCAGACAATTCATTTATTTTTGCAAATTTTTCGTATTGACCTGCCAGAAAAAGTTACTGTTATTTTTAATGCAGGGCAAATGCCCTAAAAACAAGTGATGTCAGGAAATATTAAAATAAAATATTTCTTATGTTTTATGTTACAGCACAATATAGATAAATAGACAGACAGATAGATAGATATGGGATAGATAGATAGATAGATAGATAGATATGAGATAGATAGATAGATAGATAGATAGATAGATAGATAGATAGATATGAGATAGATAGATATGAGATAGATAGGAGATAGATAGATAGATATGGGATAGATATGAGATAGATAGATAGATATGAGATAGATAGATAGATAGATAGATAGATATGAGATAGATAGATATGAGATAGATAGATAGATATGAGATAGATAGATAGATAGATAGATATGAGATAGATAGATATGAGATAGATAGATAGATAGATAGATATGAGATAGATAGATATGAGATAGATAGATAGATAGGAGATAGATAGATAGATAGATAGATAGATATGAGATAGATAGATAGATAGATATGAGATAGATAGATAGATATGAGATAGATAGATAGATAGATAGATAGATATGAGATAGATAGATAGATATGAGATAGATAGAGATGAGATAGATAGATATGAGATAGATAGATAGATAGATAGATAGATAGATAGATAGATATGAGATAGATAGATAGATAGATATGAGATAGATAGATATGAGATAGATAGATATGAGATAGATAGATAGATATGAGATAGATAGATATGAGATAGATAGATAAGATAGATATGAGATAGATATGAGACAGATAGATAGATAGATAGATAGATAGATATGAGATAGACAGATAAGATAGATCTGAGATAGATATGAGATAGATAGATAGATAGATATGAGATAGGTAGATAAGATAGATATGAGATAGATA